>JAODAL010035271.1:0-43147 GCA_025379985.1 Phyllomedusa bahiana | reverse complement strand
CCCCGCAGGGGTTATCCCTCCGGGGGACGCTAAAGGTAAGGGACGGGACAGTCCCGGGCCACCGCACGTCCGGCAGTTCGCTCACTCGACATTCAGCTATATGCGCTCCCTGAGGAGCCGAAATTAAAACTGAAGCATCCTGTCGGGCACTCAGGGCCATCGCAGCGCCCGAGCGCCGACCTGACTCGATTTATAAAGCCGAGGAGGGATTTTTCAGCACATTTTTGTGCTGAAAAACTCGGCTTATACTTTAGTATATACGGTACATTTTATAGGGGGTTTTTTATATTTTTGGGATATTATATATTTTATATTTATTGAATCACATTTTTAATTAAAATTTAAATAATTACATTTTAATAGTTTGAGAATTATAATAAATTACTTTTTATTAATTAATGGTGAAATTGAGAAATATTGTAAAAATTTTGCCCCTTAGAGCAAATCAAAGCTTCACTTCGACTCCTCGGGCATACCACATTGAAATAGGCTGCCTGTCAGAACAGTAATGTGCCTAGTTTTTGCCGAATCACATTCATATGTGTCTAATATTACTAATATGGTACGCCCACCCCCAGAACGTCCCAGAATGCCCCAGAACGCCCCCTCATGTTAGGCGCATTCAAAAGTGTCGAGTCTTACGAAAAACGCGCCTAACACCTAACGTTAGGCGCATTAGATAACATAGCTTATTAGGTGCATTGTACTTAAGAAAAAGGGTGAAAAAACCCTTTCATACATTCCGCCCTATGTGTAAAATAACGCTCTTTGTAAAAATCACAATGGTCTGAATAAATGACACTGATTTTACATGGGGTACAGTGTCAGAATTACCCGTCCAAGCCTGTCATGTAACTCCCCCGTAGAAAAACAGATAACAAAAAACATTTCAAAACAGTCTGCTAAAGACTTTTTTTTTAAAATTCCCTTTTGCTGTAGATCCTTTCCTTCCCGTAGAAAAGCACTCATGCATTTTGCACTTTTACCAAATTTTCTTTGACTGAAAAAAAGTTCGACAGGTTTATTTTTTGCAGCATGTGCATGAGTTTAAAAAAAAAAAAATCAGATATGTGGAATGTTTCGAAATTTTTGCAAACTGTGAACATGCCCTTGATAGAGGTTACCGCAAACAAAAAAATAAAATCTGAAAATGGCTTGCCTGAACAAAAATCTCCCTTTTAAATTTATTGCTAATTGTGCATTTCTTCTGTTTTAAATGGAATGTGTCATCAAAAAATGAGTCGTGTTTAAGCCCCCGTTTTTATGTTAAACACATTTTTAGGAATTTATTTTTTTTTTTAATTTTTCCATAATCACTTTCAATATTTTTTAATAATCTAAGTCCTTGCATTTCATTTTGGGCCCACTAGGCTTGTCTGCACTGCTTTAACAGCAGTCCAAAGAGCTTTACAATACTTCATGCATGTAGGAGACTTAAGACTGACTCAGTCCCATTGACTTCTATAGGAGAGTTTTCTAGTCATGCTCTGTGACCTGGGAAGAAGTCACTGTGCAGGGAGGTGAAAGGGTGAACTGTGACATCTCCTCTTGTGATTGGTGGATCCTGTACTGTATTATCTACTCACACTGCTGTCTCCTTTCAGTTTAACCCTTTTTGTGCTGATAATTAGCAGACAACTGAGAATCTTTCTCTACAGAACAGGAAGTGTCAGACTGTTATTAGGCTTAGTGGCCAAAGTGAAAAGTGCAGGACTTAAGAATTATTAATAAATATTGAAAGTGATATGGAAAATTAAAAAAGAATAACCAAAAATGTGAAAACATGTTTTTTAACATAAAAACGTGAGTTAAACAAAAGTCATTTTTGATGACCCATTCCCTTTAAGGTGCTTCCTTTTGCCTTGTAAAACTACAATGGCAAAAATTCTTTGCTGTGCTTTGTCCATCACACCCTCTCCAAACTCCCAAGTCTTAGTGCACGCCCCCTGTTTCCTCTCTCACACTGAAAGCCTTGGGAAGCAGTACTAAGAGGCTGAAGCTTCAGAGGCTGGCATGAAAAAAAAATTAAACCCTTTTGGTCACCTCATCTCCAAACAAAGCTGTTTTCCTGTATGTGTAGACACACAGATCTACTGTGTTTCATGTAGAATTGCAGAAGTCCACAAAACATTTAAATAAAGTACATTACAAAAGTGCCCAACTCTAAGAGTTATTATTTAGAGCATTTTTTTTGCCATTTAAGAACCATTTTAAACTCCCTAAGCTAAACCCCGAATGGGGTTTAAAAATTTATAAAAATTTTTAATATTAAAAAATTGGGCCCCAAAAATTTAACCAAAACCGAGCTCAGCTTTCATTTTCCAAAAAAATTTAAAGTAAATAATAAAAAGGGGCAAAAACCCTATAAAAAATAATTTTTTAATAGTTTTAAAAAAAATAGAAAGAAAAAAAAATAAACAATCGGAAATTTTGCCCCAAAGGGGCAATAACTGGGGCCATGGGAAATTGGTTTTCTCTGTAAACATTTTTTAAGAAATGAAATTTTTTAAAACCCCCCTTTGTGTGAACATACCAAAATGGGGATTCAGGGTGCAGCTGCACCACACCCACATTTGTTGCCAATAGCCCTAAAATGCGTCCCCCAAAGCTGCAGGGGCTTCGACATTTAATTTTTATGGACTAAACAAAAGCATATGCCCATCCCCAAGACACACTGGGGCTACACTTTGTATTTCCTACTCAAAAGGGTTTAACTACAAAAGCCCAAATTTTTTATCTTTTTTTTTGGGCGTCGAAAAGGCGCTCTAATAGGGAGTGAGATGCACCCCCAAAATTTACGGCAACCCCACAGTTCTCATAAAAAACCCAAAGGGAAATTAAACGCCCCCCCCTCCCCCGGCCTTTACAATATAATCGTACGTACCCCGGGGGAGATAAGTGACATGTCAAGTAACTTTGCGGGAGTACTTCCAAGCCCCGGGACCCCCAAAAACACCCGGAAAAAAATTGCGGGCTTACGTACATCCCGCAATTGCCCCAAATGGAACATAGCCAAATAGACTTCCCACAAATTTACATTAAATTTAAAACCGTTCACATTTTGGAGCAAATCAAATGAAAAATTCCCTTCAAAAAAATTTTTTTGTCTTTTTTTTTTCTGTTTTTATTTGTGTAAAAACTAGGGTAAAATTCACATTTTAACATCTTTAAAAAACATAATTTCTGTGACCTGCCCCATACCCCTAGAGGATTTTTTAGAATCCCCGGGCACACCCCAGCTACATTCAGGTTTTTTGAAACAAATATTTAGCTGCAAAATTTTTGCAACTATCCGCTTGGGGGGGGGTAAACATACACAACTGTAAAAAAAACCCCAGTTTTTTAAAAGACAACCTTGAAAATATAATTCTAAAAAAATGCTTTCTAAAAAACAAAAAGGGAAAAGATAATTCTGGGCCCTTTTCCTGGTCTTATATTACGACAACCAAACATATTTTGTCATTACCTGCCCTGTTCAGAAAAAAGTGGGATGAGGGGTTTGGGTAGAAAAGGACTTGTCTTGGCAAAATACGTTGGAGATTTGAAAGCGAGAGGGGGATAGTAGTAGGCGGTTTAAAATGATGACAAAAAGAGCAAATACTTATATGGCACCCAAACATAAAAAGGAAAGCAACCCACCTTTAAAACCCACAGAAACTACTTTTAACCTTCTTCTGGGTTTTTTTTCCCCCCCTTGATCTTCTTTTCCTTTTTTCAACTAAGAAAAAATAAACACAAAAAAAATTTATTTAGGGTTTGGTATGTCCCATTTGGTTACATCAATGCTTTTCCAAATTTTTAACTGTTTCTGTTACCAAAGAAATTTTCGCAAGGTTTACAAAAGTTTCGTGGGGTGAAGGACAATAATACACATTAAAGAGTTTTTTCTTTTCCAAGGAAAAATTAGAATAGAAAAAGTCATACCCACCTTTTGGTCCTTGCTGCTTTTTATCAAAACCCCCTTTGGATCTGCAACCTTCAAAATCTGGGTTTCTTGCCCCAACAAAACAGGAAAGCCTCACGCCCCCCATAGTGATGAGTGGCACACAAGCCTCTACTGTGGTTTGAAAGTGGCACGGGAAGTAAAGAAGGGATTGGGGGAGGCTTCAGGCAATCCCGATGGGGGGAAATTAGGATTTATTTTTTCATTTTTTTTAAACCAAAAGGGAACGAACTGCGCAACCTTTTTAATGAAAAATTTTTTAATTGACGGTTTTTCATAAAATGAAAAAATCATAACCTAATACCATGCTTATAGGGAATATTTAAAAGATTTTATTCAAAAACATTTGATATAAATTTTTAACCCCCAAGACCAAAATTTTTTTTTTTTTAATTTTTAAATTGGGTTTTATTGAATAAACCCTTTGCTCATCACTAAAAATTTATCACAAAATTTTTAAATGGAATAAAAAATTTAACAAAAAGACACTAAAATTCCCTTGGGTTTTCCCATTTTTTGTAGCAATAAAGAACTTTTACCTTCCTTCAAACCTTTTTTTGTAAAGGCCTTTGCAAAAACTTTTTTAAAGAAACCTTTTGTCTTACGGGCCTCCTCTTAAATTTCTGAAATAATAGGGAAAGGGGTCTCTTTATTATTTTTTTTTTTGGGGAGATGATTATGAAGGGTTTTTTTTTTGGGCCCTGGGGGGAACCTGTCTTGTCTTGCTATGTAATGTTTCATTTTCTCTGTGAAAGCGTTCCCGGGAAAACTGAACACACATTGTAAAGTTTCTCCACAGATTCTAGCGGGGGCTGTAAAAAAGGGGAAAAAACCCCCTTTTAAATAAGCAGATTTTTTTTAATAGTTTTATTTTTCCATGAGAAAAAACCCCGGCAACGAATTTTTTGAGGGGCCCCGCACCATTTTTTTAAGGGGAAAATTGCATATCTGCAAATATATGAAAAACCCAAACATTCTGAAGCAGGGCCAAGTCACTGTAATGAAATGTCCATCACGTCTGTCACAAATCTCTTTTTTTTAAATTTTTACTTTTCTTTTTCTCATTTAGGATTCAATTTTTTTTACGGGAGCTTCCCCCAGGGCCGTGTTTATTTCACATCAGTCAAACAACTATCTCTTATTTTAAAATTTGTCTGTTTTAACTCCCATTTTTTTTTCATTTTTCCTGGGGGCTGTAAATCAAAAGGGTATTTCACCCAAAAAATACTGTCCTGGATGGGCAAACCCCTCTTTTGCCCACAATCCCTACTTACTGGCCAGCCTCTTTTTTTCGTCATAACACGTCGGGGGTGGCCTTGTTTCTACAGACCCCCCTTCTCGGGAAACCAAACAAATAAAAACCAAATCCCATTGTCTCCGGGGCCTAGCCCCCCTTCTGTCAGAACTTTTCCCAAAACAGCCTAAACCCTAAATTTCCCTCCCAAGCTGGGCCCTTTTCAGGCCTAACTTTTCCCAAAAGGCATATAACTACACACATAAAAACTTTTATGAACCCACCCCAGACCCTAAAATTAAAAAACAGAGCCCAAAGTACAGAAAAAATACAAATTCCAACTTAAAAATTACACCACCTAACTCCAAATCCATACCCATGACCTTTCCCCAGGGCCCCGGGCCGTGCCAACCAGTTTTTTCCTTTTCCCTCCCACTTGCTGAAACTGTTTCCTAAAACCCAAAGCAGCCGGGCTCAGGGAAATCTGTATATGGCGGGAACCAGGGGGACGGGGGGGACTATAGTTTCCCCTGACCTCGGAAAAAAACCCATTTTAAACAAAACTTTTTCGGGAAACCCTACCTGCCCACAATTTTTTTGGGCCCCAACTTACCAAAAAAGCCTGTTTGATTTCTGCTTCTACTATTTTTCCCAAACCCCCGCTTGAATTTTTGAACACTTTTTAAAACCTGCTTCCCTTTTTTGCTTTTCCTACCAAAAGCTGTGCACGACTAAACAAAAATTTCCCCAGCGGGCCACCTTGGTCCCAAAGGGTCCTGGAGTTTTAATTTTCCATCTTTTCCCCATTTGGTCTAACAAAGGGCTAACTATTTTAGCAACCTGGAAATTTCCTGTGGAAAAGTCCACATCCCTTTTTCAATAGTTAAGGGCTAAAATATACAAACACTTTAATTCTGTTTCCAGGGTTTTAACCTTCAGAAAAAACCTTTAAAGTGACCCAGAGGGGGCCCACCCCAAACCCTCCCTTGCCTTTTTACAACCCCCAAATAAATAAAAACAATTAACCCAAGAAAAAACACATTTTCTAAATTAAAAACAGACCCCAAAAAAACACAGACCTCAACCAACCCCCAAATACATACAGACCCCAGACCTGATCTAAAACCCCAAACCCTTTAGAAAAAAAAAACCCCGGGTGGGGAGAGTTGGGTTAGGAATTTTTGGTCAAGAGTAGCGATAGATAAACCGTTTTCCTCTGGCCCTTTTCTTTTCAATTGGGGCTTTCCCTTTTTTTTCCCCCTCTGGATCCAGGTTTACTCAGTGAGAAAATCTTCACTTCTCCACAGGTTATGGTCAAAAAAAAACGGAGTTTCAATGTTTTTATTACATATTACCTGTTTTGTAACAGCATTGGGGTTTTAAAAACACAAATGCCCCGACGGTACAACCCACTTAAAACAGAGCAAAAATTTTCAAATCCCTAAACTAGGGGAACATCACTTAAACCCGAAATCTTTCCTGAAACCCAGAGTTCGGGGGAAGGGATACTCACGTTTGGGGGTTGGGAAAAATTTTTCCCGGGAAAAGGGGAAATCAGTTTTAAAAAAAGAGTTGGTTTAAATTAAAATTATTTAGTGTGTATCCCAACCCTTTGTGGTACAATCCCAGAGGTTTGGGGATGATATGTCTAAAAATTTGAAATTTTTTTTGGCTTATAAAAAAACCTTTAAAAATATGAAGAAAAAAAAACCGGGAAACCCCGGGAATGACTAACCCGGAAATGACAAAAAACCTACAACCCAAAACCCCCAAAAAAAAAGTACAAAACCCCACTTTATTCCAAATATAAAAAACCCCCAAAGAAAACCCCCAGAGTAATGTTAATCCCCAAGCCAAAACCAAAACCTGAAATAATAAAGAACCAACAAAAACAAAAATAAGACACCAGATAAAAACCAGGAAAAAATACAGACCCTCAAAAGGGGGCCCCTTGGTAAAAAAAATTTGTCTCAACTATTTCCCCAAAGAATGAATACAGCCCCGGGGGCAAGCCAAACTTGGGTTTCACAAACAACAAAATAAGTACAACCCCACAAGACACCCAAAATTAAAAGAGTTTCCCATCAAAATGTTCTTATTTGAAAAACACTGGAAAGACAGAAACCTAGAGTAAAAACCTTTAGGGGACTTTTAAAATTTTTTTTTTTTAAAACCCCTTTACCGCCGGAGCCAGTTTTGGCTTCTTTTACAGAGCCACCGTTTTTTAAATCTGTCATGTGTCATTTTAAAAGTGAGAATAATTTTTTGGGACATTTTAAAACCCACCCCTTGTTTCCAGAGATTGTTTTCTCGTGACACTTTGTGCAAAAAGATATAAAAATTTTTTGGTCCAAAAAATCCCCTTGTTTATTTGTAAAAAAAATAAAAATCGTGAAAAATTTGAAAAATGTCCCAAATTTTTAAACTTCAAAAATTTCTGCATGTAAGACAAAATAGATATTCCACCCAAAAATTTATAACTAGCATCTACCATATGTCTACTGAATTTTTGGCATAAATTTTTTGAAATGTTTTTTTTTTTTTTTTAATTTACAAAAAGGGGGCTTGAAATTTAGTAGTAATTTTCAAAAAAAATTGAAATTATACATTTTTTAGGACCCTTCTATTTCTAACGTAAATTTTTGATTGACCTGAAAGGGTTTTTTCCCCCCAAAAAATGACCCCCAACTAAAAAACTACACCCCTTAAAGAAATTCAAAACACATTTAGGAATTTTATTTCCCCATTGGGGTGTTTCACGGGAATTAAAGCAAAGGGGAAAAGGGAAAATTTTAAAAATTTCACTTTTTTTTGCAATTTTTCAATTTTTATACATTATTCCCCCAAGAATACGGTAAATTTAAAAAGGTAAATGCAACTTAATTAAATTTATTTCCCCCGATTCCCGGGGGATTTCAAGATATCCCAAAATTTTGCCCTAGTTTCACTATTTGCTCAACCCCAAGCCCCAGAATAGGGGACCCCTACTGGATTTTGGGGGCCATTTTCATTACGAAAATTTTTTTTAGGGGCCATTTTTTAGGTTTGGGGGAAACCCAAAGGGGCTAAAAATTAAAAAAAATGGCCCCCAAAAAGAAACCCCCTATTGGAAAACTACAAAAACCCCCTTAAAAGGAAAAATAAAACAGGGGGTAGTGATTTTATCACCCCACAGGGTTTTACAAAATTTTTTAGCCTTTTGGCGTGAAAATTAAATAATTTTTTTTTTTCCCAAAAATCGCAAAATTTTTGCTGAAATGTTTTTAATTTTTTTCAAGGAAACCTGGGAAAAAAGGACCCAAAAAATTTGTTTACGGGAATTTCTTTCCCAAAATTTGGCAATACCCTACATGTGGGTGTAAAAGGGTGGGTTTTGGGCGCCCCTGGGAAGGGGTATAAGGGAGGGGGGTTTTCTTGGCTTTTGGAACGCAGATTTTTTGGGGGGGGCCATGCCGCCTTTTTTGAAGCCCCCCCAATTATCGGGACAGGGGAAAAACCTTTCCCGAAGCCGCCCCATTTTTTGGGTTCCGCACCCTCATAGAACCATCTAGGGGTGTATTTTGCATTTTGGGTGAACAGGTTTTTTCCCAATTTTTTTTTTTTTGCCCTTGGCAAAAAAAAATGAGGGGAAAAAAAGCAAAAACCAAACCCTTTTTTTTTTTTGGCATCAATTTTACAGCGTTCGGGCCCTGCAGTAAAAAATGACAGGAAAATTTTTTACTAGGGGGTCGGTTTAAAAATTGCAATGATATAATTTTATATATTTTTTTATGTTTTTTTTACTTTTTTCACAATAGAAAAAGGGCAAAAAAATATTGCGTTTTTTTTTGTTTTCCGTTCTGATTTGCCATAACATTTTCCCGTTTTCTGTAAAACGGAGCTTATTAAAGGGGTTGTTTTTTGGGGGGAGGAGTTGACGTTTTTAAATTTGTACCAATATGGGGGGGCATAAGGGGCCGCTTTGATCCCTTTTTATTAAAAGGGTTTTTTTGAGGCCCTTTTTGGGGGGAAAAAAAATACAACCCTTTTCCCGGAAATTTTTTCTATTTTTATTTTAACATGGTCACCGTACCCGTATACTGAAAATGTTTGAAATTAAATCACACCGATACAATTAAGCGATACCCAATTTGTAATTTTTTTTTTTTGTTTTTCTGCTTTTTTCACAAAGGGAAAAAAACTTTATTCAAAAAAAGGAAAAAAACGTTTTTTCATCGCCCTAGTCCCGGAAAAGCCCTAACTTTTTTTTTTTTTCCCGTGTACGGGGGTGTGTAGGGGGGTTGTTTTTTGCGGGGATGTTTAAATTTTTATTTGGGATCATTTTTGGGGGGCAAGACTTTTTGAAAAATTTTTTAAAACCATTTTTTTTGGGAAAGGGAGGGGGAAGAAAAAAACTGCAATCCAAAATAATTTTTTTTTTTTAAATTTTTAACCCGCCTCAAACCCTGCAGGGTTCATGACCCTTTTCTTTACTCTCTTGGGTCGAAAAAGATTACGGCGATACCCTTTTTTTATAAATTTTTTTTTAATTTTGGGAATTTCTTTAAAAAAAAAAAAAAAATGTTTTTATTGTGTGAAATAATAAAAATGCAAAAACGCTTCTGAGAGCCATAAAATTTTTTTTTTTCCATATACAAGACGTGTTTAAAGGGTTTTTTTTTTTCGGGGTGAACCGACGTTTTAAATTTTACAACTTTTGGGATTTTAAAAATGAAATTTTTGATCGCTTTTTTTTCCATTTTATGTGCTGCAAATGTACAAAAATCGCAAAATTTTGTGACTGTTTTTTGTTTTTTTTTTTTACGGGGTTTACCGTACGGGGTTTAAATTAAAAATGACAGATTTTTAGGGTAGGGTTTTTACGCACGCCGGGGATACCAAATATGGGTACTTTATTTTTGATCTTTTTTTGGGGGGATTTTTAGTTTGTAAAGGGGAAAATGGCAGTGAAAATGTTTTAATTTTATTTTTTTGTTCGGTTTTTTCTTTTTTTTTTTTCTTTTTTTTTTTCTTTTTTCCCCATTTTTTTACATCTCCCCAGTGGGGATTTTAAAAGCAAATCCCCCCTGGGGAAAAGCAATTGTTAGATTGCGGTTTTTAAAAGGCGATCTGGCACCCCCTTACCTGGGGCACAAAGGGCACCATGGCAAAATAGTGAAAACCAATTTCCCCAATGCAATTTTGGGGAAAGGGGGGACGCACCAGACTACCCCGGAAAGCTTTAAAGCATCCGGGGATCTGGAAAGGGGACGGGCCCGGGGGCATCTCTGCCCCTGCCTCGCCGAATTTTAGGCAAGGGAGCCACTCCTCCTTCCCGCCCCCCTTTTTTTAAAATTTCGGCCCTTTACAGGACTGTAATTTATCGTTTTTTAAAAACCCCCGGGGGGGGAGCTCACTCGGCCGGGGGGGGGGGATGGGGCAAAGAAGCCAGCGGGAATTTACCGCGGGGTTCCAGCCCCCGATCGCGCGGGGCTTTCCCCCCCAAACCCCGCGATTTGCCAGGGGATTTTGCAACGCCTTTTTCAGGGAAATCACTTCCCACCCAGGGGGTTTTGCATACCCCCAAATTTTCGGGAAGGGGTTTTTCCAAACCACCCAGCGGCATAACTTGAGGGCCCCGGGAATTAAATGCAAAAAAATGAAAATTTGGGGGCCCCCCCTACCATGTGCCACTTTTCAATGCTGGTGCTTCCCATGTGGCAAAGGAAAGGGGTTTTTGGGGCCCCCTTTAGGGTGCAGAGCCTGGTAGCGAATGCTAAACTATGCACCCCCGTAAACTACAACCCTTTAGTCCACCATTTGACAAAGGCATGGCTGGGGAGACTCAGGCTTTTCTTCCTTTTTGCACAGAGAGTGAGAACAAATTAGCAATGATTTGATCTGATGACATCAAAAATTTTTCCTGTACACAGAGAGACGCCTGTGTCACTGCCCCCTGCCAGGGAATTTTTAGCTAAAAAATCAGGAAAACCCAAAGGGGTCTGTCCAAAAAGATTTCCTCCTCCTTTCCCACCAAAAGTAAAAGAGCAAAGAGTAAAGTATTTTGTATGTTTGTATTCTGTGTAATAAGTTTTGCTTTGTGGGAAAATTGAAATTTTACCCTCGGCTTTTCCAAAAACCTAAAAGCAATGCCATTAAATTTTCCCCCTTTTTAAATTTTCATTGTCCCCCTAATGATGCAATTGAAAAAGCAACCAAAATTCCTGTGAAAAACCCTGTCCCAAAACCGCATAAAAACACTGAACCTTTAAGCTCATGCATTTTTTTGAGCTTATCGTTTAAAATTTTTTTAAAATTCCCTTAAATTTTCAATTCACCCGGCAAAAAACTGTAAAATGGAATTTCTATTAACCCCTGGGAAAAAATAACCTTAATTTCCCAAAGGAAACGGATGTCTAAAATTTTTTGTTTTTTAAAATCATAATTTAAAATCTGTAGTTTAAATTTCCAAACTAATACTAATTAGGGCCCCCCTTCAAAAATCTTTGCAGCCCCCCCCTCTAAAAATATCTTTCTGAATACGTAAAAAAAGTACCTTTCAGGGGGGTGATGGGTCTATAAAACTTCAAAACATATAATTTACTAAATAGGTCCAACAAGTTTTAATTAGGTATCTGTCAAGTGAAAATTTTCATTTCCCGAAAGGGGTAGCACCAAAAAAGGGGGGCCCTTTAAAAAAGAAAAAAAAAAGGGGCCCTTTGGGTAAAAGCAGGGGAAAAAAGAGCAAAGGAAAAGATTTTTTTTTTTCAAAACGGTTTTCCAGTAAAAAAAAAAAAAAAAAACATATTCCATTGGCACCAGGACGGTCCAATAAAAAAACTCAAAATTTAAAATACCCCCACTAAACCCCCCGCACTCCGGGGGAACCTTTCTTGATACATTGACAAGTTGGGGAAGCTCGTGCTTCATTGTGTGCGAGAGATTCTCTGTTTAGGGGTGGGGTACCCCCAAGTTGAAAATAACGAATCGCTAGGAGGGAGGGGAAAATCTAGGGAAGTTCCTTTTTTTTTTTATTGGACCCACCCGAAACCCCCCAAAAGAATATCTTTTTTTTTTTTTTTTTTTTTTTTTTTTTAAATTGACAACCCCCTTTATCTGTGGATCTGGCCTGGAATTTGCCCGGGGCAACCAAATCTACATTTTTAAATTGCATTAAAAGGCTGAAACAGAGACATTTTTAAACTTTTGATGTTAACTGCAAATTTTCTATATGGCCATGTCCACACGCATAGGTTTTAAAAACCATCAGAAAAACCGACCCGAATTTTAAAAATTTTTCCGATTTACAGTTTTTGTCCCCAGTTTGTGCAAAAAAAAAAACGGGTCAGTTTTTTGGGTGCCCCGCCGGACCCCCGTACAAAAGAAGTGTAAAAGGAATCCACCGGAAGAAAAAACTGGTTTTTATATTCCAGCGGGGGGCGCAAAATTTTTGAAATCCGACAATAGACAACAGCTTGGATTTTCTATTGCTTCCCGTGGGGCCTGGTTACAGTCAGATTTTCGGGTTTTTTTCTAAATACGAAAACCCCCTGAAAATTTCCCATCAGGGAAAACCCTACTGTGGGGACATGGCCTATATCTTTGTAATTACATTAGTTTTTTTCATCAAAAAAACCCGGGAAATGAATACTTTTCTAATTTTTTTTATCTTTTGTGCAAAGTTTTAAATTTTTTTTCAATGCATTTTGGGGGATCAGGAAAATAGGTTTTTGCGAATGGTTTTTTATATATGATAAATTACCCTTTTGCAATTACACAAAATATTCCCATAAAGAAAACCAATAATTGCTACAGGAAAAAACAAGCATGTCAGAAAGTAGGCCAAACAGGGAGCTGATTTCTCCAGGACCCCCTTTCCCCGGGCCCAAATTTACAAAATTTTGAACACCTTCTGGTTTATATGAACTCCATCCAAAAAGTGGTTTCAATAGCCCCAAAAAAAGACAGAAAAAGCCAGATAAATGGCCCGGCCCCTTTGGGAGCCCCCTCCGAGTTTCGAGCTTCAATGCCCTCCTGGTTCACAAAATCCCCATTGTAAACCCCATAAAAGCTAGAATGTCAAGGACCAAAGGGGTACAAATTTTGTAACATAATGGACCTTTTAAAAGGAAAACAACAGTTAGGGAAAAGGGTTTTTTTTTGGTTTAAAAAACAATATACAGTATAATTTACAGTTTAGGAAAAAGGGAAAGGGTTTTTAATGTTAGTCAACCCCCCCCAAAATGTAAATACACTAGAAAAATAAAGGAACCCTTTTTTAAAAAAAAGGAAAGTAAAATAATAATAAAATTCACAGATCTTAAATTATGCAAATATGCTGCCCTTGAAACTAAACATTTTTTTGAGGGCAGGGGGAAAAAGGAAAAAAAAACAATCTACTGTGTTTAAAAATTTTTTGTATGTTTTCACATGTTGTTTAACATGTTTCTTTTTTCTTAAAAATTTTTTTTTTTTGATATTTTATTTAACATTATTTTTTTACATTAATTTTCAAATTAAATTTTTTCATAGCCCAAGCGGGTCCTCATTGATTGCACTCCATGGCCCCTGCGGGTGTAGGGCGATATTTTTTTCTTCATGGACCCCTGGGGGCGCATAAAAGCTGACCCCTGGGCACCCCGTCCCGGGGTTTTTGGGGGCGCTGTCATGGCCCCTATATTTACTATTTTTGCCATAGGGGAAAAAATTAAAAATCTATCAAAATTTTCACCCAATTTAAAAACTAAAACGTAACTTTTTTTTATATCAACCTTAACCCCCTATCCAAAACTATTTAAAAACCGAAACTTTTAACCCTCAAAAAAAACAAAGACTAGCCCATAATTGTGATCTCTCCCCCCCTTCTACAAGTGTCCCTGCTCAGACCCGGGGTCCCAAAAGGGGGCCCTTTTTTTGTTCGTGTCTATGAGGGTTAGGGGCAACAGCCCCCCAAAAGTTTTTAAAAATGTGTATAGAGGGTTTAAAATTTTGATATTTAAAAAAGTTACGTTTTAAAGGGGTTTAAAAAAAGAGAAATGAAAAAGTTTTAAAATTTTTCTAAGGCAAAATAGTAAATATATGAACAAAAGTCCCCTCTTTGGTTTTTCTTTCGAAAATTTCCCAAATTTTTTGGGGGATTATCGTCATGGCCCAGGGACCAAATGGGGGTCCCCATACAGCTGAAGACTCAAATTTCGGAGGAAAAAGCAACGCTCCCGCTTGG
Source organism: Phyllomedusa bahiana (assembly GCA_025379985.1). Classification (NCBI taxonomy): domain Eukaryota; kingdom Metazoa; phylum Chordata; class Amphibia; order Anura; family Hylidae; genus Phyllomedusa; species Phyllomedusa bahiana. The sequence goes on along the minus strand of JAODAL010035271.1, from coordinate 28,768 downwards.
CAATAGAACTCTGGAAGGGGGCCCCAAGCAACTTGTGGGGCCTTTCCCGGGGTATCCGGCACAGGCAGCGGTTTCATCCCCACTGTCCCCCGTGGCCTGATGACATCCAAAAGCCGCCTGTGCCAGAAGATGGGTTACCGGGAAGCCTCCGAGTGGAGGGGAGAGGGGAGTACTTTGAAATTTTTTTTTTTTTAAGAAGTCCGGGCCTTTTAAACCCGCCCCATATCTGCCTAAGGGGACATAACCTGCCTAAAAAGCCTATACCGCCAAAGGGGGGGCAAATTTCCTGTCTATAACCTATGAGGGGAAATTTTACCTGCCTAAACTTTCCCAAAAGGGGGACATATACCTGCCTATAATTGCCTATACCCCGCCAAAAGAAGGGGGCAAATACAGCCCCAAACCGCCTATGGGGGGAAAATTTACTTCCCCATAACTTCCAAAGGGGGACAATTTAAAAGCCTATACCCCGCCTATGTAATTTTTATTGGTGTCCATTTTTATTTTTGAAATTAAAAACCCCGTACCATTGCATTTTCCCCCCCTAAGGGTTTACATCAGTCAAAAAGTTTTTCCCCGTTTTTGTGGCAAAATAAATTTCTTCGGCTTATATTTGGGGCGGCTTTTAAATCGAGTATATATGGTAAGTAAAAGCCTTCATTGTTTACTACATTTGCTTACAAGAGAATACAAATCTGTTGTGGTCATAAATTGGTCACACAGAATATTTATTGCACAGCTATAATGAATTGTACTGTAACTGCAATAAGCAATATATGTGTGTGATTATCAGATGACAAGGACTAGATGTAAACAATTAAGGTTTCTATTGAATGAGAACAAGCAGAACACTTGTAAACTATGAGGAACAGTTACAGAAACTGAATTAGAAAATTGCATAACTTATTACACAATTAATGCTAAAATTAATATCTTTTTTAAATTTTATAATTAAATACTCTCCTTATAATATATTTTGATTTAAATGCTGTTTTAATTGTTCATAAATTTAAAAGATATAACAAAAACCAATCTCATCCTGTTCATAGCTGAAAAAGGAGTATTAATTTATTGGTAAGGACAATTCTAGTGAGCTAAACAGGCTGAGCTCCAGGTTTATGCATTTTATCTATGCTAATATATTCTATCTGACTCCAGCCAGAGAGATCTGGCCTTATTGTCTAATTTGGATTGTAGAGTATTGTACAGGCTGAAACAATTGTTTAAAGTATATAATACAAAACCTAAATAAGCAAAAAAAATATTAAAAATTGAAACAAAAATAATTAGTAAGCACTAGTGACATATGACATGGATTTTATTGTATAACGTTATTTAAAGTCAGTGCATTTAAAGGGATGTTCCCATGTCAGATGTTTATGGAATATAGAGATGTTTATGGAATATAGATTAGATATGCCATAAATGTCTGATAGGTGTGGGTTCCACATCTGGGACCCACTCTTATCAAGAGAAAGGACACTTGAAAGTTCTCCTGCAGCATGGAGAATAGGTCACACTTGCACAGCATTCTCCATGCAATTCAATTGGACTTCCGAGTTCTGATAGTGGAACGCCCCTGTAAAGTCATACAAATGTAATGTACATTTCATCCTTTTAATAGTAATGAGTGTATTTGGCCACTATATCACAGTCAAGAGTTAGGGTTAGACTGTAAATCTATTGACCTGAACCGACTGTATCATAGGAGGTATGACGTGCTGGTGTGTTTTTAGACTTTCATGACTCAACATAACGTAATTGCATGAAAGAGGAAGCCCTCTTAATTTACCTACTATTTAACAGATGTTTTACAATATATTTGGTAACTACCAAAATGAGTGAGACTAGTAATCCTTGTGAAAACACAGCATTTTTCAATGCCAGGTAAAAAGAGCCATGTGATAATTGGTGGACCTAATTACTATGGTATGTGATGCCCTATAGTGTCATATTAATAGGGTCCGAAAATAATGATAGGTTGTATAAATAAATATTGATGGCGATTGTCGAAGTTGTGGATATTTTCATAGTTACGTAAAATCACTAGAAAGTTGTTGACATCAAACTTGAAAAATGTACAGCATTAAATACGTGAGAAATAGATAAATGCTTTTCATCAGAGTTGGGCGAAACACTTGGTACGGCTTTGCTGTGAAGGTTTCTCGTTTTGGTCAGCAATAAGAAGATGATATTGGACTTACAGAATCGATCAATGAACTTATTTACTTCAGACTTGAAAGCGGTCAGATGTTATAGGCTTCTAGTCTTTCTGCTTTCTCGACGCTGTGCATCTTCAATCTGTAAAATTGCTTTTACATTTACCTGTTTTGTATAGGATAAAAGAATGGATACATGTTTAGATTTTAAAGTAGCATCTGTCCCTATCGAGCTCTCTCTTTATAGGGACACTGGTATTAGGAGCTTATTTAATCAGATTATTATTGGTTTGCAGGAGGGTTCATTTATAATAAAAATATAGTATGTATTACTCGTTCATTTCAAGGTCGGCTAAATTATGATTACATAACAATCATTTGTAACTGTAAGGAATGCAAGTATTGCAATTTTGAACATATAGTGTTTTGTTTTTTATGGTATGCATTTTTGGCGCGCTTATTGTTAGTTTTATGTTATTATATAGATATGTTTTGTTTTAGTTCAATTAAAAAGGATGTTTATATCTATAGAACCCCTCGCTGTTAAAATGTGCGTCAGCTGCGTTGGAGAGCTACAGGTTGTTGTTAAATGATGGTGCCATACAAACTATTTACAACAAATCTGGGTAGTAAGAGCGACAGTTGATAGAAACCCTCCCCTCCAGCTTCGACACTCTCAGTATATTGCTCGGCACTTCTACTCGCACCTCCATGCACATTCCTGTTCCTGCTTTTTCCTTTTAGTGTCTTGTGTGGTCATTAGGGCCACATGTCTCGCGAACTTTTGGCGTTAACATGCCAAATTCATGCGAATAAAAAAGGAATATCGAGATGCCCACAGATTTATGAAACCCACTGTACAGTGGGTCGATAAATCAGGTGCCAAGACAGTATCTAGCACTGGGCGGTGGAGCTGAGAGCAGCTACAGCGGGCGGGAGACTGAGTGCGTGTGCGGCGCGGGTAACTCGGAGAGATAGCTTCGGCGCTCTGTGCAGACAGAGGGCGCTGCTAGCATGCAGGGATGCAGCTCCCTCCCTGTCTTAACGCTTCTGCTTGCCGGCCAGCTGTATGAGGAGCGGTGCAACCGCTCCTCGACTGTCCGATCACCCCCCCGCAATGTAATGGATAATGAATGGTGCAATAGGTGATGAATTGAATATAAATCCTATGATACAGCAATATAATAGTTACTGCTGTACATAGGACAAGGAAGTGTGCCCTAGTGGTCAAGTGCCATAGACTAAGTATTAAGTAAAAAAAAATTTTATTTTTAACCACCCGCCCCCTTTTGTACTATATTACAAATAAATGAAAAGAAAGTTACACATATTTGGTATGCCCCCATCTATTATGAAATAAGCATAATTTGATCACCGTTCTTCGCGGTTAACACCGACTGTAGAATAGGAAAGAGATTTCATCAACGCGGCAAAACTGTGTATTTTTGGGGCATTTAATTATACCCCGAAAATTGGAATAAGTGAAACAAAAAGTCAGACATGTAATGCCAAAAAAAGATACACTTCAGCCCTACACATTTTTGCTCACGCTAATAGGTTGTTTTTCCAGATGATACTCCTAGCCTAGAACTCTTGTCGATGCGTTTAGGCTATGATTCACACGGGGTAATTTCGGCTGCACATGTTCGCGTCGACGTCCCAAATACTACCTGGCTGTAATTGCGGACGTTACTGTACGACCCCGCAATTACGCGTCGTTGAACGTGTGAAATTGCTTTTGTAGTCCTGATGTGTCTTATAGTCCAAAAAACTCACATATAAGCAAAATAACTGAAGGAAGGTTTTGAAGTTATTAAAGTAGATAAATGGAAGTTAAATAAGTAACTAAGAAACATGTAAATAGTCCAATCAATGGTGCCATTCCGTGTGATAAAAATAAGCCCTCACCCCCCCCCCCCCCCCACAGATCTTCGTTTAAAGACCAGTGGAATACAATTAATGTAATTCTTTATCACATGGTTAACTCTATTAAAACTAAACCCCCAAAACAATGGCACCATTTTTTTTCTTATTCTACTCCACAAATAAATAATAAGACTTGTCTTGCCTAAATACAAGCCCTCATTAAGTGATGAGACGTCATTGTGCTGACTCAAAGAATAAAATGTTTTAGAGATGGTTGAAAGTATGATGATGTAACAAATTAACATGTAATCATCACATTGTAGAATTTGGGGAGCCCGGTTACAGATTTTGCATTGGGTTCCAGGAGCTCTAGTAGCAGCATCTAAGAAACCTAAGCATCAATAATGTATTTTTGGATCCTGGCATGCTAAAAATTCCTAAAACGTTGAATTTTCCAAAGGGCAAGTCGGAAATAAGGGTATATAAATTCAAAAAACCATTCAGTTATACCCTGGGGGAAAACAACACCCCTTCTTCATTCTTTCTTTCTTTAAGATTTATAGACCAGGATATTTACTCATAAGATAGAGAAAAATTTGGGCCAGTTTTTTGAAACAAAATTTATGAGAAATGCTCCCCAAAAAATTAAAGAAACCCTGAGTAAAGGAGCAGCAGCCACACGGTGTCAGAGTAGTAAAAATTTAAATTTAACATGTCTTTGTGCACATGGATAAAAAAAAAACATTAAAATAAAGGGTTTAAATAAAAGGTGCTGTCTGCAAATGTTGCTAAGGAGCACCAGATTTTCACAAATGCAAAAATTTGTTAGTTCTAAATGTTATTGAATAGAATTCTACCAGACGACTTTTTTAAAAATCCTAGTTATTTGAGAATGGTTGGGGGATTTCCCCAAAAAATTTTTTCACATTTTGTCCTAAAATTTTGGGGTGTTCGTTAATTTAACTTTTTAGTAACCACGTGTTCGAATTGGGGGCCCTCTTTTTCTGGTTTTGTGCCCCCCGCTATCATAACTGAGGGGTTTAAAGGTTCGGGCACAAAGGGGACTGTCTTTAGGCTGTACCGTATAGTACTTTGATATACTAGTGTATAAAGATATTACAGCATATTTTAATTAAAAGTAGCAAAAAAGTTAATCATTAATGATACCAAAAAGAAATCTAAATTAGGAATTATTTTAAATAAAACATAAAAAGGGTTGAAAAAAAAAACCCCCAAAAAAAAAACCCCATATTTGGCATCTAAAATAACTTTTAAAAAACCCCGTTCAATAAAATCAACACGTATTTTATGGTGATTGTTGAATTCTGTAGACATAAAAAAGTTTTCCCACAATAAAAAATTTCTGTCAATATATCAGGGTTGTTTTCATTATGACAAATTGTATTTATTGTATTTTGAGAAGCCATAAATACAATTCTTTGAATGGAGAAAAAAACTGCCATTGCGCCATTTACTGGGGTTTTATTATTGTGGAGTTCATCTTGCTGTGTAAATAACATGTTAATTGTATTTCTGCGGGGGGAGTTTCCTTTGGGTATGGGGAATACGGGTTTAGTTTTTAAATTTAAAAAATTTACTTAAAAATTTTTTTTTTTTGTCCACACCACATTTTGTGGACCAAAACCCCCCCTTTAACAGGGCCCCCAAACTCGGGTTTTCCCGGACCTAACTGCATCCCTAAATTGCCAAAATCTCCTGGATAGTCTGTGAGACTCATGTAAAATGGGAATCCTCTGTGATGAGTTGGCAAGTCTCGTTTAAATTTCCCCATTTTTACCCTGGTTTCAACCAGCTTTTCCCACTTTCTGTATTATGGGGGCACCCAAAATTTAAAATACCAGCAAGGGCGGAAACCCCGGGCATTGGGCTTTAGATTAGGAAGAATGGTGCTTGGGCCGTACTGCAATAGTTCCCCCCACCCTTAGGTTTCTGGGGTGTATGTTTGGGGGTATAAAATTTTTTGTAAAATTTAAATTTTATGGGGTCAGGTTTTGGTTTCGCAAATCAAAAGTATTTAGTTTCTTTTTGTTTGGGGGTTTTTCAATTTTCAAATTTGGTTTTTGTTATGGCTTTTTGATTTAAAATTTTTTAAAAATTTTTTTTGTGTCTTTTATAGAGCTTTTTAAAGGCTAAATTTTTTTTTGTCGGCCCTTTTTTGGTTTTTTCTGCTTTCACATTGTTCCCGGGGGTTTAAAGTATGGTTTCCTCAAGAAAAAGGGGGGGATCCGGGAAAGTCGCATCAGAGGGACATAGCAAAACACCCCAAACATCCATTTACAGCAGCGAGGTGAAGTTTTTTCTAGCAAGCTCTGCCCGCGCTAGTTAAAGGCACTTGGACATTTCAGTGCTGAAGAAATTTCTTTGGTCCTCCCGGACTGGGGAAATATAGCCGCAAGTTATCACTTTTATAGTTGCCCTTTTGTCTTTTTAAAAAAGGCCCATTTTGCCGGGAAAGCTATTGTAAAGTTGTTGATATCTATTAAATTTCTTTCGTTTTTTTGAAACCTTGGGTTGTAGTTTGTCTGTATAGGGTAAAACCTTATTAAAACTACGGAACCATACACTGCCCTCATATTGGTCTCATGGCCCGTCATCCCTGAAGGTTGCCCTCTTCTAAAGATGATGCACAAGAAAGCCGAAAAAAGATTGCTGAAGACAAGCTGACTAAGGACATGTATTACTGGAACCTGGGCCCGTCATTTGGGAAAAGGGGCCCCAAAATAAACTTATTTGGTTTTAGATTTGGGGTCAAGGTGGTTTTGGCTGCAACCAGGGGAGAAATACAAAAGACAAGTGTGTTTGCCTAAGTCAAGCATTGGGGTTTGGGAGTTTTCAAGGTTTTTGGGGTAAAATGAGTGTTCTGGTGCGGGGAGCTAAAGTTCCTTGAGGGGAACCATGTTTTTGTTTCTGTGAATACGAACGCAGGAGTTTTGAACATCTCCCTTTGGGCAGCAGGCCCGTGTTCCAAAATTTATTTAAAGTCCCAAACCAAACCTCCAAGATGACCACTGCCATTGCTAAAAAAAATGGGGGTAAAGGTGCTGGACTGGCCAAAGGGGTTTTTCCGACCCCCAAAACCCTTTTTAGCAAAGTTGTGAGGCATTCCTCAAAAAAAGAAGACTGGGGGGAGCACAAGGTCCCTTTTAAAATTCCCAGGGTCCCTGGTGTAAACATGAAAGGGGGGAAAGGGCGAGGATTTTCCCGTGGGCTGCAACCCGTTTAAGATTGATGAACTCCATGCCAAGAGAGATAAAGGCCCCGTGCGGGGAAAAAAAATGGTGGGCACAAAAATATTGAAACTTTGGGACAATTTGACCATTGTCCAAAATTTGGGGGTACTGACTTTTGTGCCAGCACTTTAGACATTGATTGGGTGTGTGTTGGGGATATTTTGAGGCATTTCAAATTTTCACTACAATAAAAGAAAAAGCTTACATGAAAACTTTACCCTTTTATCAAAATGGGCACATCTTCCCGTGTTGTCCATACTAAAGTTTTTAAAAACTATTTACAAAAAAAGTAGGGGGGGGTGAGTTACTTTGAGAGTTTCTTTATATATTTAGTCAAAAAAACTACTGGGTTGTTATAGCCATACCATAACCCTCAATTTTGGGTGAGAAATTTTGCCCCAAAAAGAGGGCAATAGAGATGCACCTACAGAGGGAGGCGGGGGGGAGAGGGCTTGTCTCAGCACTGATATTCCCGCCATTTTCTGGCCTCATTTGTGAGCTACTGCTATATATATACATACTGGTCATTATGTTGTCCATACCACTTTTGGCCATTGCCATGTTGGGAATTTATTTGGGGTGTAATAGGGCATCATGGTTCCTAGGTTCTTATGTTGAGCCACCCATATTGATTTGTTAAACTCTGTATCTATGAAGCAACAGGGGATATAAGGGGAGGTAACTGGGAACTAATTTGAGAGGCTCAGCAGTGAGGGAAAACAATGTGAGATGCACAAAAGGGTGGAAATTTGCTCTTCTCTTCAGCAGCAGGAGAATACTGGAAAGGAGAACATCCTGACATAGATGTCAGCAATGCATGATAGGATTGTAGTCTGTCCCTACATGAGCTACTGATGAAGCCTACTCACACTTGCTCCACTGAGGAGGAAACACATAGGAGGCCCCCTAGTGTGGGCAAAACATGTCAGTTATACATGTTTTGTATGTAGATCTTGTGTTATACTGTTGATCTGTGTGAAATAACCTTGCAATCCCCTTTCAGGTTTTTTTGCCCAAACACTGGAATACACCTTTGGAAGACATCTTGGCCTTTTAATGACTACGTGGCACACCATGGCTCTTTGGTGGTAACCAAAATACTGAAGTGCCTTTGGAGGAAATGAGTTTGAAACCACTGTTGTATAAGGTTCCCCAAGGTCCGATCAGGTCACTGGCAAACCCGGTGACTGAATTGGGGAAGTGCTGTTAAGAAGCAGGAAGTTGAATACTTGTAAGGGGATAAAGTCATACTATTTCCCTTCAAATAAAGAGGTTACTTGTTTCACTTTCAAAGACTTTTGATTTTCTGAGAAATGGCTCATCTGGTTGAGTTAATCAGTTAGTGTTTAGGTGAGAGAACCATGAGTTTTATTTTCTTCTGTATTCACTATGTTCATGGATGTTGTTGCTAATTGTTATTTTGCAGCATTTTGCCATACTGAAGCCAGGTTGAACTTTAAAACCAGAACAAGACTTTGTCTCATTCTTCCCTGGATCAATGCAATATTTCCCATAGTGTACATATTACAGTTGATTTAACAGTATCAATGTTCTAAAATTATAGAGGTGTTATGGCTTGCAGCTGTCATAGCATTCTATTACTTAAAGTATAACTTTAAGCTCTAATCTTAACCCCTTACCAACATTGGACGCTACAGAGATGGCGGGTGTTGGCTGCTAATTACAGCTGACACCCACCTGTAACAGCTTGAAATGGAGCTAGCTCCATTCTGTGCTGTTAAACCCCTTAAATGTCCAGGCCATTGTGGCGGTGGCATCTCTGTGAATGAGAAAGGGTGTTGCACACCTGTGCTTAATCTGATCGGAATCCCCCAACGAGAGTGCGGGGTCCCGATCGATTTACATGGCGGCTGGAATCCTTGTGAAGGCTTCTATCACTACCATGTTTTCCGTTTTACTACTTCCTGCCCCAGTCAGCTCCCTATGTGGATTTAATGTTAAAGTAAAAAATAATACAATGTTTTAAAGTATAAAAAATATTAAAAGTTCAAATCACCCCTTTTTTGCCATTTTACAAATAAAAAAACCCCAAAATAATAAAAAAGTTACACATCCATAAAAGTCTGATCTATTAAAATATTACATCATTTATCCAGTACACTGAACACCTTAGAAGAAGAAAAAATCCAAACGGCAAAATTGTGTTTTTTTGGTCATATGAAGTCTCTTAAAATTTGGAACAAAAGTGATAAAGTGTCACAGAAAATGGTGGCTCAGCAAAATTTTTATTAGAAAATGTTTGGATTATTTTACAGTGCCAAAACAAAGAAAACCCTGCATGTTTGGCATTGCCAGATTCATATCAACCTGTAGACTACGGATAACACATAAGTTACACTGAAGATTGAACATTATAAAAACAAAACTCCCGAAAACATGGCACAAGTAAGTTTTTGTTTTTTTTCCCATTTTGCCCCACTTAGAATTTTTTTTTGACGTTTCCCAGTATACTCTATGGTACAATGAATGACACTATTAGAAAGTACATCTTGTCCCGTAAAATAAGAGCTCTCATATGTCTATGTAGATGAAAAAATAAAAAAAAAGTTATGGCTCTGGGAAATACAGAAGGAAAAAAACGAACGTGACAAAAAAAAGACATGCTGCGGTGGGAAAGGCTTAAAGTTAACCTGTCACATTGAACATGCTATCTGATCTGCTGCTAGCATGTTATAGAGCAGGAGGAGATTAGAATATTGTTCTGTAGGGAAAGGTTCAGTAGAAGTTGTATTGTATTTATTTAAATTCCTGCTTATTCTGGGTTAAGGAGTCCAGTGGGTTGTCTTATGACTCATTGACAGCCAATTATGTATGCACACTGATAGCAAGATACCTGTCAATCACTAGTAACCCCGCCTACTGGACTCTCCATAACCCAGAATAAGCAGGGATTTAAAGAACTAAAATACAACCTCTACTGAACTTTTTCCTATAAAACAATATATCAATATCAATATATCAATCCGCTCAGTATTACCTGCTGTATAACATGATTCTAGCAGATCAAATAACACTTTCAATGTGACAGATTCCCTTTAAAGTAGTAAAGGGATAGAGATCTATGTGTCAAGCACGTAACTATTAGGCCAATACATTATATACATTTTTGCCTTAATTATCTTGCTTAAAAAACCTTGTTATTGCAATGCAATTGTCTACATTTGTTTAAAATTCTTGCACTTTCTTGGCTAAATATATGGTTAAATGAATATTTTGACTCTTTTATTAGTCTGCCTGTCTTAGATTTGTCAGTTTTTAATCTATATTTGCTTTAGAATGTATGTAATTAGAAATTAAACTTCAATCACATTTCTAAATTATTACTTTGCTATATGTGTACATTAATCTTGCTTTCAACAAGTAAAGTCAGCCTAAGGGTACATTTATTTATGATAATAACGTCAATATCATTTCCAGTCTTGCATGTATTATGATGTAATGTAATAACATGTTATACAAACTGATTCACTCGTTTTTTTCTATATTTATCTACGTTAATTTATCACTTGTTCAGAACTGCAGGCTTTGACAGTTCTGTTATATGGAAATATTAAATTAAATTCCTAAATATTTGTGAAAGTCATAGAGCGTAATCCAATCTACATTATGTCTAAATTCCTGGGTTAGTGCTTGTGTCAACTAATTTATGGACGCTTGAAGCCAGGTCCACCGGCAGCATTATGGAAACAACTGTGGTGTTAGCAGCAAACTTGTATGGTGATTGGCCACTGCATGTAGGCATGGATTCATTTTCATGTGAACCTGACCTCGAACAAAATAATACAAAACTGGACTAGATTGGTAATAATGTGAACCTTATAAATTTGCACACAGCACTTACTAATTGCAGTAAAATGCAATATAGAGTGACTATATATAGAAAAAACTCATGTCAACATGAAGACAATCCCCCTCAAATAAGTGTATTTTGTTCAGACTCCCTAATGACTTTCTTTAACTGTGTAGTTAGCTAAGGAGTGGCCTGAATATGTACGCTATATTAGTAATTAATAAAAGGGGATCCAGAGAGTGACATACTCTTATGTCAATCAGATTGAGTAACTGTGAGCCATGGAGTGGGGTCACAGGCTTAGCGCAATGAGTGGTCTGATGGAGAGTTCAGGGAAGGAAATGAGGGGCCAGCCCAGGAGTTAACCTTTGGTAAAAGGGTTTAATTATGTGGGAAAACATGTAATAGGGAGATAAATAGAGATTTTTTTTTTTTTTTAAAAGTGGTGAAGCTTACTTATTCTGGGATAAGGAGGAGCTGGGAGGTTTCATAAAGTAGTAGAAGGGGTAAAGCATATCAGTTGTTGCTAAATCAATTTGCAAATGAGAAGTGCTAATGGTGGCTTAAACTGTGCAGGTGTCTGTGGAGGTAGGGCTGCTTGGCTGCAGACACAGCTGCCATCCCAATTGGGGAGAGGCAGGCTGATCTCCACTGGCTAGGCCTCAAGCACAGAGATTGAGAACCTAAGGCTATGTTCACACGGCTGATTTTGGGACGGATTTCATCCGTATTGCGCGCCGTACTGCGCGCAAATACGGCTGAAATCCGTCCCTGTCATTACGGTAATCCACAGTTCTCATAGAGAACTATGGATTCCATCTCCTCTCCCCGCTCGCGAAATGCGGGGAGAAAGTGACATGCACATTATCCCGGCAAGATACGCGCCGTAGATAATGAAAGTCTATGGTGCCGGCGAGCTGCCAGCCCCCCCACTCATGCCCCGCTCCCGTACACATGCCGTAATTGCAGGCAAAATCCGTCCCGCAATTACGACGTGAATCAGCCGTGTGCACATGGCCTAAGGGTATGTTCACACGGCATAATTGCAGGGCAATACGCCATGTGAACATACCATAAGAGTGCCTGGTAATGGCCCTCTATGCTTAGGATCCTGGCATGGTGACCGAGTTCTAGAACAGTGTCCCACACCACTTAAGGGTACAATCAGCATAGCCGCTTGAGGAGCGATGCAGTCATTGCTCCTGTCAATGTGCCAGTTAGAATGATGGCATGGTATAGAATAAGTCAACATGCAGCCTGGTCCAGGAGGGGCTAGCTATCCTCAGCAGGTGCCATCAGAATCTTCAGAGGAGAGAGATATGAAGGAAAACTAATGCTTGAGAGAGGGCCTGTGGCCTATACTGAGCCCACGCCTTCACCATAGTCCAGACCTATTTGTCCTCTGTACTTCAGTATTTAGATGATCTTTTTTGTCATCTGCGTACCTGAGCATGTTTGGTGCTGCTTTACACAATAGAAAATTTAGGGGGGTTTTTTAGATTTTCCCCATGACTAAACCAAAAAAGAAGTTGAGTGCACTTTGCTCAACTTTAAATACCCTGGACTTTTCTTTTAAAATTTATTTTTCCCAAAAAAAAAATGTATTGAGTGTCCCCAGCATCGTGCGAGATGAAAAAGAGGTTGGTGGTCAGCCAGCCCTTTCCCACATGCTGCACACCCCCTTTAAAATTGATCTCCCATGGTGTTGGCCCAAAAAGGAAAACCCTCTTCTAAGATGATGCACAAGAAAACCTGAAAACAGTTTGCTAAAGGGAAAAGGGGCGACTTTTTTTTCCGGATTACTAAACCCTTTGTCCTGTGGTTTGATGAGACAAAGAAAAAAACTTATTTGGTCCCAAGCATGGTGGGCGGAAAACCAGAAGAGAAGTAAAAAGGGAAAAAATTTGCCCTTGACTAAAGTAAAGGCTTTGGTGAAAGGAGTTTATAGTTTGGGGTTTCCCGGTTGAGCATGCGGGCCCGTAGGGGGAGCAAGGTCATTAGGGGAACCAAAAATGCAAATGTACGGGTGATTTTACTGAAGCAGACCCTGTTTCCCCTTTAAAAACGGAAACTGGGCCCACATGGCGTATTCCAAAAAGGGTTAATGCCCCCAAAACCCCCTCTAAGAAAAACCCACTGTTTGTTATAAAAAATGATGGTAAAGTTTAAATGGAACCGGGCCCAAAAGCATTCTTCACCCCTGTCCTCAAAAGGGAAAGGCAGAGGAGCCCAAGGGGGGTCGCAAAACATCCACAAATTATGATGCCCTTTTGGAGGAGTTGAAAAAATTTTTTCCAGTAGGTTGCAACTGGGGAAGTTTGGTGAACCCCATGCCCAAGAGATTTAAAGGCGTGCTGGTAAAAATTAATGGTGGCCAAACAAAAATTGGACATTTTGGGGCCCACAATGTTTTCCATTTTCACTTGGGGGTGTTTTTTCACTTTATTTTCTATTAGTTTAGACTTGATTGCTGTGTTTTGAGTTTTTTTTGATGGCCAACAAAATTTTTTCTTTGTTATACAAGCACCAAACATTTGGATCCCTTTAAATTTTGTACCCAAAAAGCCATATTGTTTCCCATGAAAAATGTTATATTTAATATTTACAAAAATGTGAGATACTGTTTTATGCTGTCACTGATTCTGTTTCCCTGCTAACATGGGACAGGTTTCATGTGTGGGCACCAGAGGTGGAGTGATGTGATATGTCTTGTCCCATCGTTTTAATTTCCCAAGGGGGTTTACAACATAAATATGCCCAAAAAATTTACAAATGGCAACAATAAAGGGGACAAAACAACGGGTTTGAGGGGGGGGAAAAAGGAGGACCCTGCCCATGAAGCTTAAAATTTTTAAAAAGGAGGAGCGGGGAAAATTTTTTGTGGGGTTTATGTAGTGGCAGCGGGGTTTATTATAGGTTTTTAGGCTTCCAAGGAAGAGAGGGTTTTCAGGTTTTTGGGGGGCTACTAAAAGGGTGAGGGAGTTTGTTGTTTGGGCAGTTTAGAACCCAGACTATAGGGGAAGCAAGGGAGAAGTCTTGGAGGAGGGTTTGGGGGAAAGGGTGAGTCAAAAAAGAGAGCAGAAAACAAGGTTTTTTGTGGGGGGAGCGGAGATCCTTTTGGGAACTGTTTTTGGGGGCCAATGGGTGGGGCCAGGGGGGAAATTGACGGGAGGCAGAGGAAATAGCAAGGGGGGGGAGAGGTTTTTAAAAGGGACAGACTACGATTTGAGGAGGGGGGGAAGAAAGAGTATTTGTTGGGATGGCGAAGAAAAAGGTTTTGCACTAGTCTAGGCGGGAGAAAAAAAGGGGGGAGGGAAAATAGAATTTTTTTTGGTCAAAGTTTTAAAATTGAGCAGATTTGAGAGATTTTTCAGGTGAAAAGCGCAAGAAAGGGGAAAAAGGCTTGGTTTTGGGGCTGAAAAAATTAGGGGAAAAGTCAAATTTTTAAAACCCCAAAAGGAAATTTGGACTTGCAAGACGGGGTGAAAAGTGTGGGGGCCCGGGGGTTTTTTGCCCAGGGATAGATAAAAACATTTGGGGGTAGCGTGGGGAAAAATGAAAAATTTTTTACACTTTTAGTTTTAGGAGGCGAGGAGGAAAAAGGGGAAAAAGGGGTCGATAGAGTTTTAATAAAGCATAAAATTGATATTGAAAGCCAGGGGGATTTATGAGCTAAACCCTTTTTGTTAGATTAGAAGAGTGGGGCCCCGGGAAACTGTTTAATTTGGGGGGGGGGACAAATTGACAAAAAAGCGTGCGAGTGAAGGAGGTGGTGAGAGAGTGAGAGACGCTGAACATTCGATGAATGAGGGAACAGTGAGGACAGTTCAAGACAGACATGCTGTTTGAGGAGGGTAAAGCAGGCTGGGATGGCCCCAAATAGGGGAGTGGGAAGGCCCCCGGGGGGCCCCCTGAGTATTTTAAAAACCTATGAGTTTACTTTTCAGGGAGATATTCATGGAAAAAATGAGCCCAATTCACAAGGGGCAGAGGGGAAGGATCATGGGGCAGTATGTGAATTTTCCAATTTTACGGGCGTGGGCCTCAAGTTTCGGGCTTACTGGGGGCCCCCAGGAAACCCAGTCTGCAGTCGGGACAGTGGGGTTAAAAATTTTTTTTTTTGGGAGGGTTTGTAAATGGGGGGAGAGAGAGAGGGCGAGGGGGTTTTGGGCTAATATTGAGCGGTTTACATACAGGTTTTTAAAAAAATTTTGGAATCCATTTTTTCTTTTTAAATTTTATAAACGGGTGTACCAAAAAGGGGGGACCCCTTTAAATTTAATGAAAAAACACATTAAAATTTTGGGGGTCCCAAAATTAAATTCCATATCATTTCTCACCCAAAAAAAACAATCCAAAATTTTAAAATTTTTCAGAGTAAATGCCCCCCATTTAAAAAAAGGGGGAAAAAAAAAACTGAGGGGGTTTTAAAAATGTCTTTTGTATAGAAAAAGATGCAACTGTCTGTAGCAGAGTGTATGGGCCTTATGTATGGAAACTGTTTAGCGTTAAAACTAAAGCTTTAAATTTTATAAAGTGCTCTGGAAAAATAAAAGTGAGCTCTTTTGGTTGTTTTATGGGAAAACAGAGAAAGTCTTACTGCTGGGGACAGTTTCCAAAACAAAAGGACTTTGCGTTTGTTTTCTAGAGAACCCCTTGTAGAGAGGTACCCCCCCTAAAATATGTCCCCTTCCTGTTTGTTTGGGGTTTATAGGATTTATAGGAGGGAATTTTAATTTTGTGATCCCTTTGGTGTAAGTCCAAACTTTAGGTGAGATGAAACAGATTTTTCTGTGTGAATGAAACTGAGGGGCTAAAAAGTGGTCCTTTTTTAGGAAAAGGTTAGTTAAGTCAGTATGCCTTTGGGGTGAATGATGCTCTGCCATTTTTATTTGGATTAGTTACAGGGTACATGTCCTGGTGCAGAGTGAGTTCTGTCCTTCCTATCTTCAGAGTATTGCAAGATCCTGGAGCAGGGGCTGGTGGATTCATCTATAATTCCAATGATTATGATACTGTAAAGAAAGTGGTCAGTAGTAAAAAGACAAGATGGGGCACTACTGGACAAAATCGTTTTGACTACATTCAAATACAGCTTGCCAGCCTAACTTGAGGCAAATATCTAAACTTGAAGCAAAATATATTCTAGGACTGAGAAAACCATTTGGCTTCATTTTCTTTTTTTTGAGTGAGTTAACTGGTAATTTGGACAAAAACAAAACCAGTAGGATTCCAGACAAATGAAGTGGCAGAAAGTGGCTATAACATAATTGCAGAAGTTAAGGGGGTCATTATGGGACAGGTACTAAAGTGGGAACAAAGTAGTATCAGCAGATTGTCTGCACTGAACAACATGTTTCAACTTTACTCAAATGTTTTTAATACATAGCATGGGGAATGGGTCATCAAAAATTGACTTATTGTTTAACTCACATTTTTATGTTAAATACTTTTTGTTAAGCTTTTTGGTTTTTTTTTTTAAATTTTTCCCAAACCCTTTCAAGATTTTTTTTTAAATTCTTAGTCCTGCAGTTTTCATTTGGCCCTGGGCCAAATATGTTGGCACTTCTGTTTTGTACAGGAGTTTTTCGCGGGTCTTTTTTATAATCGTCAAGAGAATAAAACTGAAAGGTGACACCAATGTGTAGATAACACAGGATCCCCCATTACAGTAGTAGATAGCCGTTCATCTTTGACACTGACTTTTCCCGGTTAAAGACATCCCTAGAAAACTTTTTCCTATAGAAGTCAATGGGTCTATCCTGTTAAGGTCCTATGCCCATAAATTGTTAAAAATTTCCTCTAAATGCATTTAAAAAGCAGGCAGGCAAGAAATTGTTCTCAAATATATAAAAAAAAACCCAAATTGAAAAATCTACAATCAGAAAATAAAAACGACAAAGGGAGAAAATAATATGTATCGTGTCTTTTTTTAAATTGTAAAAAAAAATTGGCAACAGATTCCCTTTAACCAAGAAATAGTTTTGCTAAAAACTGCTTGCCCTTTAGTAGTATCATGCCTTGCTTTTTATAGTATCAATAGTTGCCTTTTTGTCGTTTACGGGCATGTGAGAGTGTTAGGGTATGTTCACATGGCATACAGTATAGAGACACGTATTTCTAAAGTGCTCTGTGCTGGCTCCCATTCACTTTCGCTTTCCCCCCACCCGTACTGTGCACCAGAAAAAAAAAACCCGGTATATAACTCTCAATCAGAGCTATGAGTTACAGTATTTGCGGGAAGCACTTCGGGCAATTAATCCGAAGTTGGCCAAAAACCCCGGGGTGAAAATACCCTCGATGTGTTAATAAGCTTATGGAAAACTTAGGGGTGTGGAAATCCAACTCCCGTGGAAAAAATTCCCAAGACAAGGAAAGAGGTAGTAGTGGTGGTTTTTGTGCCGTGTAAGCACGCACGAGGCGGCTTCCGGAATACAGGGGAAGTCACAGAAAAAGAAAATGACTCCCCAAAACCCAGTTCAAAAACAGTTTGATTTACTGAAAATTTGGGGAAAAATTGGTGAAAATTCCCCAAACAGTTGTGTACAAATATGTACCCGGGGCCCTGTGCTGCACAGTGCACCGCCCGGAGGGGTTTTCCTTTGGGTGCCCGATAAAATTTACCTACCCCTGGGGTTCGGAAAAGGCCGAGCCCTTTTACTTTTAATCCATAGAAAAAACAAAATGATTGTGTGGGGTGCCTTTCATGGGCGTTCTCGTGGGCGACGCAGTTACAACTTACCGAATTTCCCCGTTCCCCCAAAAAAAAGTACAGAAATTTAAAAAACTATCTCACGGGGAAAACCGATCGCGAAAATTCGGTGTAAAAAACTCTTTTTTAAAGTCTTGAAAAAAAGGGTATTTGGGAAAACCCCCTTTTGGCTGTAATGAACTAAACAACTAATCTACAAAAGGCCTTCTCACAGTCCTGAGCTCGGGGGTGTGTGCACAAGTGCTGACGACCTAGGGGTGGCCCCCCAATTTCCCTGCTTATGTCGGTTTCCCCAGGGATGGGTGATAGTCAGGGCAGTCGTTTTTTAAAATCCTGCAAAATGTCCTTTTTCGGGGGAGCTCTCTCGTGTAGAATGTCGGGCTCTCGTTTCTCATCCGAAGCAACACACAGTCCAGAGCCTCACAGATACAGAGAAAGCTGGAACGTTCCTCGCTCAGCTCCTGTCCTCTCCTGATCACTCATCTTAAGATGGCCACAGCCACGTGACATGTCTCTGATGTGCATATCTCAGAAACTGGTAATAGCGGCATCTTGTGGCCAAACAGCAGAATACAATGGAACACTCCACAATTGTCACACATAGGATTTTACTCGGTAAACACAGTGAGGCTGGTCCATTATCACACATTTGTATGGCCTCACTACAAAAGGGGCCTTCTGATAGGGGGAGCAGAGTTCTCTTTAAGGATCTTCCCCGCCCGGATTAAACATTTGTCAACTCCCGGGGCAGTCGTGGTTCAAAGTGGTTGGTGGATGGAAGGAAATGATGTCCCGAGTGTCTCAATTGGAGTCGTCTGGGGAAAAGGCAACCAGTCCATAACATCAATGCCTTTTCTGCGGGGCTGTGACACCTCCGCCACATGAATCCCAGTATTTTAAGCATTGAAGAAACCCAGGGCCCATGCCCTTCATATGGCGGCGGGTCTTTTGTGCTGTATGAACTGTTTAGGTTAAAACTAAATTTTTTTGCCCATAGGTTAGTATGGGCAAAAGATTGCGTTTTAGTCAAACAGTTTCATACATGTGGCCCTAAGGGTTGCTTTATATAGCAAAGAGTCAGTGTCGGACTGAGTTGCCTTGGGTCCACCAGTGGATTTTCATTCGGAGGGCCCACCTGTGGAGTTAACTCTGTGGTCCACCAGTGGAGTTGATTCTGCCTCTTATTTTTTGCCTCTCTCTGTATTTTTGCTCTCCCAAGGATACACATGCAGTCAGGCTTGGACTGGCCCACAGGGGAATAGGGGAAACCCCCGGTGGGCCCCTGAGCATGGCAGACCTGGAGCTGTTATTTAACTGTATATACATCCTCAGAAGAGGCAAAAAAGCATAGAAAGAGAGGCAAATAGCAAGCGGCAGAGTATAGGAGGCAGGTACAGTCATTTACAGTAGCTGTAGGGTGGTCCCCTAAAATAAACTCCCCGGTGGGCCCAGATACAGTTCAACTGGTGGGCCCCTAGAATCAACTCCACCTGTGGGCTCTAGGCACCCCAGTCCGACACTGCATGCAGTTTAAAAGATACTCCAGGTCTGCCATGCTCAGGGTACCCCTGTTCCTCTGTGGGCCAGCCCGAGCTTACATAGAGTATTGGACATTCAGAATGCATAGTCGCTTTTTAATGTCTAAAAATTGGGCTCTGCATCAAAAGTTAGGAAAGATTGAGAACCTACCACCATCAAAAATAAGGTCAGAGCAGTCACGTGCCACAAGTAGAATGTCATCTCTGTCTCTGAAATGTAATAATTTGAGCAATATCAGATGCAGCGGGACTCCCAAGGTTAGGGAGCTAGTGCTTTTTTTTAAAACAATGGGTGATAGCACCTCAGTTCCATGGGTATTTTGCAGCCATAAATGACAAAAGCAAGCTCTTCAAAACAATAACAAGAGCAAATACTGCATGGAACAAGCTTCTCTGGAGGAGGCAAATAGTCAAAAAAAGCAAAAATCCAGCAGTAAAATATAAAACAACAGTATTAAGTACAAAAATTAAAAAATATGTGAAATACCATACTTGGCTGAGACATTGCATTTCAAACACTAGAGGGGACATGTATGAAAACTGTCTAGATCTAAGACCCTTAGCAACCAATATGAGCTCCCTTTTATTTTTTCAGAGCACTATATGAAATGAAAGTTGAGCTATGATAGGTTTCTATGGGCAACAAAGAAAGTCTTAAACCTAGACAATTTTCTAGGCCCTAGGTTCTTAGTTGTAGCAAATAAGCTTAGCATAGTTGTTACTTTATGTACATTTAAATATCAATGGTATGCAGGTAGAATTACCACTCAAAGAATTCAGCCGCAAACATCCAGATGCTTGCAAACATGCAAACAGATGCAGAACAAAAGCGTCATCAAGAAGCACCCAGTCAGATGACTAACACTAGATCAGCCTCCAGGAGGAGCCAGCATGACTATCTAACAAGTGGCAAAGCGTCCTGGCACTGCCAAGGAGATAGCCGGACACAAGGAGAATGCATAGCTGTGACCCAGAGAACATCCAAATAAGGACCGACATGATGATGCCATGGCACTGCGAGGTTGCAACATCAGTGAGAATATTCAGACTGCATACAAAGAAAAAACAGATAAATAAAACCAACAAAAATTAAGATGTTAATACTAAAATGGACACAATATATAAAAACTAATAATGAAAAGAATTTCATTTCTAGCTTTGAGACCAAGAGGAGATAAATTATTCAGGGTAGTAATTTACATAATATATCTCCTCCACGCTTATTAAACATGACTTTTTCAAAAACAAATGTTTTGTGTTCAAATTATGATAGTGAATAAAGGGCCTTATGTAAGAAAACTGTCTAGCCAGACGATTGTTTTTGTTGCCCATAGCAACCAATCAGAGCTCAGCTTTTATTTCATATGCTGTTTTGAAAACATGAAAGCTGAACTCTGATTGGTTGCTGTTGGCATCAAAGACAGTCTTACTGCTGGACCATTTTCATACATAAGACCCATATTGTTTAGCAGCATTAGAGACAGTACGCATACCTGGATTCTTATTATATTATATATTGTTCAAGCACTTGGGTTTTACATTTACGAGAGGTGCATCCCAGATATTGCAAGCAGTGCAACAGATCATATATATAACCGCGACAGTTTTGCAGTTAATGTACCATTTTATATATTTTTTATCACATTGTGTATCTTAAAACTCTTATGTAACTGCTATATACTTACATGTTTTACAGGGATGATGCCACATTTATAAAACCCATTATACAGCATTCAGGTTTTGGTGCTGGATCGCAAAGAAAAGTAACTGGGAGAAATGATGTTACCCAATGTAGTCGGTCTCCTGGACACTGTTTTGCATCCATTCTGTAAAATATTTTCTATCTGGCTGTCATCCAAGTAAAAATAAAAACTAAGACTCATACTTACCCACTCCAAGCTGTTGGTCCGTTCACTCAGGAAGTATGCAGTGAATGTTCCTCATTCATGCGACAGCTCAAGCCAATCACAGGTCTCTATTTCATCTGCATGTGACCTCACTGGCCTGTAATTGGCTGCAGCTGTCACATGAATGAAGAACGTTCATTGCTTCAGCGACAATGAAGGGACTGGCAGCCGGGAGTGAACGGGAGTGTCCGGGAGGCAAGTATGATTCTTAGCTTCTATTTTTACTCCTACCCTGATGGACAAATGAGCAACATCCCTTTAAATTGTGGGTTACATTTCAATACTAAAGTGGGCATATTATGTGAGCCATAGTATTATTAGCTGGATATAATAGCCGAGCATGATCTAATCTCATGGCTCTGTCCCAATTGTAGGAGACAATTACATATATCAGTTTTTTGGAAGGACTACTTCCCAGTTCCACCATCTCCCTCTCTTCCTGTTTTTGACAAGTCATGCTCAGCACCCTGCTCCAAAGTTGAAGGGGCTAATTGCACCCTGGGAAAAGCAATTGGAACTTGGTAGGGATTGTGCTGGAGTATAACACAGTATAACAGGGGCGTAACTAGAGAAGCCAGGGCCCCAAAGCAAACTTTTGGATGGAGCCCCCTACTCCACCCCCCTCGCTCACTTCCCTGACCCCGAACATTTGCCAGGACATGCTGTTAGATAATGTAGATAATACAAGGGGCAAATACCTCACCATACATATCACCATCATACTGCTACCAAACAAATCCCACTATACCAAGACCAACATTACCAATAACACTACTACATATGGACCTGATTATACCGCCAGAACATGACCACAAAGTGACTGAATAATACCCCTGCACTATTACTGATCAGTACACAAAGACCAATAGTACTGCCATATAGTGGCCATATAGTGGTATATACTAGTGTACACAGGCTCTGCAGACTGTATATAACTACCATACAGTGACCATATAGTGATAGACACCAGTGTACACAGACTCTGCAGACATAAGTGATTAAAGTGTAGTTATATCTTGTGACTCACAGGTGACGTTTCTCTGAGAAGTCGTCGACTTTCCCTTTTGTTCTGCATCCGGTCCAGTCCGCCATCATGACATCTCCCGAACACTTGTCCCTGGAGATTTAGACACAAATATCTTAGAATCCTGACTTTTCCAGCACCTGCCTCCCTGGCTATAGAGTCCCCATATAGGCAGGCAGGGTTTAGGTGGCTATAGGGAGCCATACAGGTAGACAGGGGTTAGGTGGGCTATAGGGGCCATATAGGTAGGGAGGCAGGGTTTAGGTAGCTAAAGCATATAAGTAGACAGGCAGGCAAGCTTTAGGGGGCTATAAGGGCTACATAGGCAAACAGGCTTCACGGGGGCTATAGGGCTATTCAGGAAGGCAGACTTAGAGAGCTATATAGGCAGGATTTAGGGGGCTATATATGCAGGCTTTAGGGGGGACTATGTAGGCAGGCTGGGGGCTATGTAGGCAGGCTGGTGGTATATAGGCAGGCTTGGGGGCAATTTAGGCAGGCTGTGTTATGGGAGGCTTGGGGCTATGTAGGCAGGCTGAGGTCTGTAGCAGGGGGGGGCTATGTAGGCAGCTGGGCTATGTAGGCAGGCTGAGGGCTATGTAGGCAGGCTGGGGGGCTATGTAGGCAGGCTGGGGGCTATTTAGGCAGGCTGGGAGTATATAGACAGGCAGGCGGCTATTTAGGCAGGCTGGGGGGCTATGCTGGCATGCTGGAGATAGATCGACAGGCACGGGGCTATTTAGGCAGGCTGTGGGTATATTGACAGGCAGGGGGGCTATTTAGGCAGGCAAAATATTAACTTGCCTACCTCGGTCCACGCTCCCCTGATGCGCCGCGCCGCCCACATGATCACAGAGAGCCGGTAGGGGAAGTAGCAGAGAGGAGCTCCATTCTGCTACCTCCGGGTAGCGCTGCCTCTGAATGCTCCGGCCGGAGGGCACGGGCGTTCAGAGGCTGTATGCGCCAGTCACCTCAGCTCCTCGCCTGCCGGCAGTGAATCAGTATGTTCGTTGCCGGCAGGCCCAGGAGCGGCATTACCGGGGTAGCGGACGTGGTAGCAGCTGCTCCGGGCCCCCTAAGAGCATGGGCCCCGGGGCAGCTGCTACGTCTGCTACCCCGGTAGTTACACCGCTGCAGGATAATCCTCAGAGTGCAGCGTGGGAGTGCTCTTCAGGCCCCAGCCCTGCTGAATGTTATATTTATAGAACCTCAGACCTCTTTTAAGAGGTGTTCACATTTTTCTTTTGGTCTTTGTGTAACATGCATGCTTGGAAAACACCCAACATATAAGTAAAATGATGGCTCTGATGGATGCCTAACAGTGGCAACCAACAACATTAATAGCATCCATTTAATAGAAAAAGCTATTGAAAATGATGCATTTGTTAAACTGATATTTATGACAAATACATCTATTAGCATTTATAACACATTAGCTAATATGGTGTTCATTTGCCCAGATACCTAGATGTGCATAGAATAGAGTAGTCTATTACGCAGTTCCATCTTTCATTCTTTTTAGTATACTTACATATAACAGCCAAAAGGAGGCTCTTGTGGGCTCTGTCTGACAATAAACTCCATGAGCAAAACAGGGGGGAAAAGAACATGAAAACTTCCTAAACAAAACTTATACTAAAAAATCCCCCAAAAAGGGGACAAGTTTTATGACGAGTGCTCCAGATTCCACACCAAGGGGGCAGATTTATCAATGTCTAACATTAAACAGTGCCAACTTGCCTAGTAAACGTGTCTAGTCTACCTATTCGTTGACTTACTTTATTATAATAACTGCGCCAAAATTTAAGTGCAATTTTTGTGAAGCCACACCTCTTTTACAGAGGTCACACCCCTTTTGTTGGACAAGGTGCAGAAGTGTCTAGAAACTGTCTAAAATACATAATATATGTGGTGTAAAGCATGTACGACATTATTTTTGGTTCAAATTGCAGCAGAATTTTGGCGCAGCTGTCTTAATGACTGTGCCCCATTGTATGTGCTGTTCTGCTTGCTGCAGAGAGAAGTATTGGCTCTGCTTGGAACTTCTTCTGAGCTGGTGTAGATAAAATTAATATGGTCTAGGACAGTGGCATAGCTAAGAGGGCAGTCCTCTCTGATTGGCACATTTTGTTGGTGGCACATGCTTTAAAGGGTTTCTCCAAGTCTTTTTATTTATTTAATGTTTTTCTAAATTTAAAGGGATTTTCTAACACTTTTAAAAACCTCTCTACCACCTCCCACATAGAAAATGCATCCATATTCACCTCTCTCATCACCACTTTTTCAGTGCTGCCAGAGCTCCAGGATTTCCCCTCTGTCCCTCAATGCTGGACCACATAATGCTGCAACCAATATGCATGTACAGTATGTGACCCAAGAGTATGTGAGTGGCTGCAGCATTATGTGATCCATGAGCATGCCGTCATCAGTGGGGGGCAGGAAAGAGAACTGGAGCTCTGGCAGCCCTGGAACAGTGGTAATGGGGAGAGGTATGTATCGTTTAATATCTATTTCCATACTGTGTTAGGTGGTAGGTAAGTTTTTAAAAGTCTTGGAAAACCCCTTTAAGCTGGTGGCTGCAGCATTGAAGAGTTGACCAACAGCAGCTGAATGTCAACAGAGCAACAGAGGAGACAGCCGGCAGCATCATTTCTGGCATGGTGGTAAGTGGCGAGGTAAGTAGGAAATTTTTAGTGTTGTACAGAAGGAGCTGAAATAAAAAAAAAAAAAAAGAACTCTTTTTCTGCTGTCATTTGCAGCAGCTTATTTTTTGCCATTGGTTTTAGAAAATGTTGAATTGCTTCTGTGGAAAGTTATGACTTTTACATGTGAATTTCCAGACATGCATTTTCCCCCTATTTGAGTCAATAGAGAAAAATTTCACAAGTAATCAAGGATAGGCCATTTGAAAATATAAAAGTACAGTATGCTTTATGAAATGTGTGACCCCGTGCCACTATGAATTTACTACAATATATCATCAGCGCTGAGGTAAAGACTGTTCAGCTGTCCATTCCCTTAATATTTGCATTGCATTCAATCAAATATGTTCTAAATATTGTACTGATTATTTTATTATACATCTTTACCAGGAGCTGTATAAACGCATATGCAGTGAGTCAGTGGGGACTGCACATAACCAGCACTGAAGCATATTATATCATTTTAAGGGCCTTTTCCATCACAGTAAGTGCAAGAAGTCCCAGATTACAAACTAGATAGGTTTTATTAGTTTGTTCTTAAAGGAGTGTTCTCACCATGGAGCTTGCTCTTTGCAGGCAGCTTCAGACTCACGCTTCCTGGTTAGGCTCTGGGTGGTTCCATAGCATTGACTGACAGTTCTGCTATTTTCAGCTAACCATGTAAGATGGACATTGGTAATGAAATGGTTGAAACATCAGGGCCAAAGTCTACAGAGCTCTAAAGGGTTAAAGTCTGTCAGTATGAAACAAAAACAAGATACACCATCTTGACCATCCTAGTCTGCAGGGTATACGACATGCATGCCAACTCTCCCGTTTTTGGCAGGGGGGTCCCGCTATTTGGGGTCCCCTCCCGGGGGAGTTGGCATTCCTCCCACCGCCAGCAGGCGGCGGGGGTTCTTTAAATGGCCGCGGCGACAGAGTAGCGCTGGTGCGCTACTCTGGCGCTGCCGGGCCGCTCCTACAGGTGGGTGAAGCGGCCGCTGCGGCCGCTTCACCCGCCCGGAGTCTCACTGTGCAGGGAGGAGGCAGGAGGGATCGTTCATCTCCTCCCTCCTCCCACTGTATGTCCGGCGCCAGTGTGTGCCCCGCACATACAGGTCAGCGGCGCAGGGGAAGTGACGCGCGGCTGCAGGGGAGTGACGCGCGGCTGCAGGGGAGTGACGCGCGGCTGCTCTCACTTACCCCTGCGCCGCTGAGGAGATCGTCCGGAGCGGCCGTGCTGCAGGAGCCTGGTGAGATAAGTGGATTTTATTATTTTATTTTTATTAGCTATATGGGGGGCTCTGCCTGGCAACAATGGGGGCACTACCTGGCAACAGAGGGGACATCTACCTGGCAACAGAGGGGACATCTACCTGGCAACAATGGGGGCACTACCTGGCAACAATGGGGGCACTACCTGGCAACAGAGGGGGCCTCTACCTGGCAACCATGGGGCACAACCAGGCAACAGAGGGGGCACTGCCTGGCAACAGAGGGGGCACTGCCTGGCAAACAATGGGGGCACCTACCTGGCAAACAATGGGGGCACCTACCTGGCTAACAAAGGGGGGCACCTACCTGGCTACAGAGGGGGCATCTACTTGGCTACAAGGGGGCATCTACTTGCCTGTAAGGGGCACTACCTGCTTATGGGGGGTTACTACCTGGCTATAAGGGCATCTACCTGGCTTTCTTCCAAAGCCGTTATGCAGTTAGGTGGAGTGGGTTTTTGTTTTTGAAGGGGCGTGACATACCGACAAGATGGGCGTGTCCATGCAAATTTTTGCCGCGCGTAGCGCTCCGCCCACTGAAATCTCCTGCTTTTTCTTTTTCAAAAGTTGGCAACTATGGTATACGACCATCCTACAAGTGGCCTTATGTATATTTCATGTGTTTATATCTATTTAGTGTATTGATAATTATGATAACTACACAACTTTAATTGGGTATACGAGTGCTTTAAGCACCACAGTGTAGTGGAGGCCTGCAGCAAATCAGAGAAGGGATGAAGGGAGAGGCTGCAGGCCCTGATAAAAGGAGCCTGCCATCTGAAGCAGTTCAGTAGTAGTTGTGTAGTTGTTGAGAGCTCTAATTACTAATTCCAGCATAAGAAAGTTCTCTTGACCACAAGCCAGCTGCGGATCAAGCACAGACTGCCATTTACACCAGGCCAAGGAGAACTCATAGATACACCCACACGCTGAGGGGGACAGGGATAGTCAGTTCAGAGAGAAAACGAGAGAGAAAAGAGAGACAAAAGTGTCCTGGGTTAAGCAGAAGAAAAATATGGACAAGTAAGTGGCAAAGATAAGTAGGAAAATCCAGGCCTGACTGGGAACACACGCCATGTCCTTGGAACATGAGTTTGTGAGAGATTCGAGAGATTCAAGGATCCTTGCTACCTGTGACTGAAAGCAATGAAGAAGCGAAATCTAGAAAGACTATGGTTAGTACCCGGGACTGAAGTGAATATAGAATAGGGTGCCATCAATTGGAGTGTTTAGGTATAGATAGTTGGCCTGAAGAACCCAGGTGTGAAGCTATAACCGTAACAGTGTAAAAGACACAGAAATTGTTTATTGCAAGTGTCCATGCACATTTTTAAGTAAAGCCTGTGAACATCTCCAAGTTGAAGAGTCTCCTTGGTTAATTCCTCACCAATGCACTATACATCCCAGCAACACCACCGGCAAGCCTAACAACACCAGCATCCACACATATCTGCTATCCAGGTGTACCAGCCTGCCTGCCACCTGGAACCTGACCTCTCACTGTGTCAAGAGCAGAGAGAGGTGGTCGATAACCTAGGGAAGCTTGTTTATATAAGCAGGGGATAAGAACTACTCTAGCTCTAAAATGAAGCAAAATCAGAAGAGCAATATATCTGGTAAAAGGTTTTATTTACCTTTGCCTACATGTTTAAAGCTAATCAATGCGGGGAGAATACCCCCATAACTTGCATTAGTATATAAGTTAAAACAGGCAATATTTTAAGATTAACTCCAGACCAATTTTTGTTTTAGTTTTAGATAGTTCAAGTAACCCCCTGTAACATTTATTTTGCTGTCTGTGCCTCTGCTCTGAAGATTCCACCTCACTTTCTGTCTCTCAAGGGAAAAATGTTGTTAGCGCACACCTTGGTTTTATGAGTCTGTGGGGAGCTCAGTGGGAGGATTTTCATTACCTTCAGTAAATCCACAGCACACCTCTTCAATTCATGAAATGTAGCAAACATTATATATATATATATATATATATATATATATTATATATATATATATATTATATATATATAATATATTATATATAACAGCTATAGTAAACTATCCATGGTGCAACAATTAAGTGAGACACTGCAAATGGCAATGTAAGTCCAAATATACAGCACATGTAATGTTTCTGCCCAGGTTGGCCTTTTCTGGTCACATTTGGAGATGAGAGTCTGGTGGCACATGTGGAAGTGGCTACAGCGTATAGCATGCAATGCCACTAAAAGAGAATGGGAGAGGCAGGAGCCTGGGGCTACAGTAAATGTGGCATGCTATGATGTTGTGCTGATCCTGTCGCACCTGTGCACAACTCTCTATTCTGTTTAATGAGAGTTCTAAGTGCAGGTGATCGGTGTGTTTGGAAATTTGGTGTTTGGTACTTGGAACTCCCATCGAACAGAATGGGAAGTAGTGTGCAAGATGACTCGCTCTCTGTTCTGACTCTTGGGGAGACATGCATGGAACTATGAGGATCAAGTGCAATTTATCATCTTATTTTCAGTGTATAATGCGCCTGAATGTATGAAAGTGGGTTTTTGTGTGA
>JAODAL010035270.1:0-43147 GCA_025379985.1 Phyllomedusa bahiana | reverse complement strand
ATAGCGCGGCGCCTCTTTGAGTTCGGGTTTCTCCCGCAGAAGCCGGCGCCGTACAGCAGAGGAGGGGCAATTGAGGCGGAGATACCAGCAGCCACTGACTGAGTGCAAAAGGTCAGTGGCTGCTAGTGACCGGAGCGCTGCGCTTGCAGCACTCATCATGCATTCTGTCTGTGTGAGTCCGTCAGCGTTGATATGTTACTGACACAGGAAGCACTTAACTGCGCCCCCCTTCTGACAGACGGAGGCGGCGCCCTAGGCTATCGCCTTTCTTTGCCTTCCCGTTGTCCCGACCCTGAGCCTCCCCCTGTACTGTCCAGCCCCCCCTGCCCTGTACTGTCCAGCCTCCCCTGCCATGTCCAGCCTCCCCCTGCCCTGTCCAGCCTCCCCCTGCCCTGTCCAGCCTCCCCCTGCACTGCCTCCCCCTGCCATGCCCAGCCTCCCCTGTACTGCCCAGCCTCCCCCCTGCCATGTCCAGCCTCCCCCTGCCATGTTCAGTCTCCCCCTGCCATGTCCAGCCTCCCCCCTGACCTGCCCAGCACTTTTTAATTCTTCTGTTTATGGTATTAAATACACAAAAAATACTCCTGCTTTTAGCGAACCTCACTGGATCTTTCTTCCTGTTGCAAGTTAATCGCGTAATTGTATTTTTCTTTTTTTGTGGTCACCCCAGATTTTTTTTTCTTTTTCTGTGGTGGTGTGGGGGGCGGAGTGGCAGGATAGGGGTGGGAGGGGACACAGGATTTGAAAGGGACAGGGGTGGGGCCCAGATGTTTCAGCTGTATGGGGCCCTGAAATTTCTGATGGCGGCCCTGATCCTAGTCACTATAACTTGTTATATTATTACGCTCCAAAAATGCATCCAGACCCTTTTTGAACTCTAAATTGAATTCACTATGACAATTTCCTCTGGCAAAGTTTCACTGCTCTAACAGTAAAGAATCCATTTCTATGTTTATGTAGAAACTTTCTTTCCTCAAGACATAGAGAATACACCCTTGTCCTGAATACAGTCCTGGGTATAAATAAACCTTGCGAGAGATCTCTATATTGATCTTTAATATATTTAAACATATTTATTATGTCCCCCGAAGCCGTCTTTTCTCTAAACTAAATAACCCAAATCTTGCTAATTTTTTTATTTTTTTTGCCCCCCCTTTTGAAACCTTTAAAGCTCAAAATGTCTTTCCTGTGCCCCGGGGGCCCCAAAAACTGAAACAAAATTTATTCCATTGTGGTCAAACCCGGGGATTGTAAAATTTGGAAAATTTAATGTTCTCTCATTTTGCATCTATGCCCCCTTTTTAATACACCCCATAACCCTTTTTGCGTTGGAAAGCTGCGCCTGACATGGCTGCTAATTTAAATTTTTTAATGTCCCCCAAGGATTTCCATGCCCTTTTCTCCATGCCCCACTTTTACCCAGGTTTTTCCTTTTAACATGAAATTTTTAATGTAATGGATTTTTCCTCCCCATTTTCAAAACCCCGCATTTATCTCTTTTAAAAAACCTCTTTCTCCCATTTCTTTTCCCCCAAAGGCCCCCCAACTTATCCAAAATTCCCTTTTTTAATAACACATTTTTCCCACTATTGTTTTTAAATTATTTTTATAGGGGCTTAGTATCGTTTGAAAAAGTTTCGATATTTTTTTACTGTGCAATCCATGTTTTTTTGATTTTTTAATGAAATATTAAAGAGGATAGGGCCCAATACCAAACCCCTTTATAGAAACCCCACTAGAAACAGAAACCCAGTCGAGTATTTTCCCTTTTAATTTCCACCCTTTGTTTTTCTATCATGACGTTGATTACCCAAAATTTTCCCCAGCCCAAGTATTCCATTTTACTTCCCAAACCCTTTTAAAAGTGGAACAGAAACCCAAATGCTTTAAAAAAAATCTAAATATATTGACATCCAATGTCTTACCCCAAACCCATTCTAGAACTAACTTCCTCATAGAAGTGATGGGGATTAGTTTGACAGGGCCAAAAACCTTTTAAAAACCCATGCTGGAAAGGTGTTAAAACAATTTTTTTTTCATGAATTCACCCCGGGGGTAACATCTTTTAGAAAACCTTTAAAATTTTTTCCCCCAAAAAGGTTAAACTTACCGGCCTATTTGTTTTTCCAAGGGTCACTTTTTTTTTCCCCCTTTTTTTTAATATTGGACCAAAAATTTGCTATGCGCCAACCTTTTGGGACATATCCCCCTTTTTTATAAAAGTCCAAAAACTTTTTGAAATTGGGGGGCCCATCTAAGACATTTAAATTTTAAACCCCCCTTTGGCCCGGGGTTGTTAAAACCCCCGGGAAACCCGGTGAATTTTTCTTTTTAATCTTCTAAAAATGGGAAATACACTTTTTTTCCCGGGTTTTGACAAGAACATTTTAAAAAAATCAACAGGGAAAAGGGCAACCTCCTCGGTAAAAAAGCAGTGGGGAAAAAAATGTTTTAAAAAAGGGTTTTCTTTCTTTTTGTCGGGCCCCCCCAAACCCAAAAACCCCCTTTAATACTTTTCAAAAAAGTTTCCCAAAAATTTTTTTTGTTTTTAAAACTTTTTAAATATTTAAAAAGTTAAAAATATTTTTTGGGGTTTGTTTTTTCTTTCTATGGCAATATGTCCTTTTTGTCCCCCAACTTTGCTATCTTTTTTCATTTTTTTTACTTTTTTCCTTATAGGGTTTTTAAATGCCCCCTTTAAAAATACCCTCCTGTTTTAGTAGCTGAAAAAACTTTATTTTTGTTATTTATTGCCTCCTTTACATCCTGTTGATCCCATTGGGTTTTTCCTTTTTTTCTAAATTTTTTTATTTACCATAAGGTATATACCTCCCAGTGGGTGCCTAAAAATTTTTTTAAAGACCTCCCATTTATTATTTGTTTTGCTATTTTTAGACACCGTCACAGTCAAATGGTTTAGGGCTTCTTAAGCAGAATAAAAAATTTCGTTCCTAAAATGTAGTGTTTTTGTGGCTCCTCGTCAAAAAACTCTATTGAAGAATAAATGGAAATTATATTATGGTCACTATTTACTAGGTGTCCCCCAACCTGAACCTTTGTTATTCTGTCAGGTCTATTAGTGAATATTAAGTCTAGAAGGGCCTTTCCTCTAGTCGGTTCTTGCACCATTTGGAAAAGGTAATTATCTTTAGTTATTGAAAAAAACCTGTTTCCTTTATGAGAGCTACAAGTTTCATTTTCCCAAGTTATGTCTTTGTAGTTAAAGTCGCCCATAGTAACAACCTCATTATGATTAGCTGCCTTATCTATTTGCCTCTGGAGTACATCTTCCATGGGTTCTGTTATATTTTGGGGCCTATAGCAAACCCCTATTAGAATTATATTATTGTTATTACCCCTATGTATATCTACCCATAATGATTCCACATGTTCATTTCCTGAATTTATATCTTCCCGCAGTGTTGGTTTCAGACAGGATTTTACATGGAGACATACACTCACCGGCCACTTTATTAGGTACACCTGTCCAACTGCTCGTTAACACTTAATTTCTAATCAGCCAATCACATGGCGGCAACTCAGTGCATTTAGGCATGTAGACATGGTCAAGACAATCTCCTGCAGTTCAAACCGAGCATCAGTATGGGGAAGAAAGGTGACTTGAGTGCCTTTGAACGTGGCATGGTTGTTGGTGCCAGAAGGGCTGGTCTGAGTATTTCAGAAACTGCTGATCTCCTGGGATTTTCACGAACAACCATCTCTAGGGTTTACAGAGAATGGTCCGAAAAAGAAAAAACATCCAGTGAGCGGCAGTCCTGTGGGCGGAAATGCCTTGTTGATGCCAGAGGTCAAAGGAGAATGGGCAGACTGGTTTCGAGCTGATAGAAAGGCAACAGTGACTCAAATAGCAACCCGTTACAACCAAGGTAGGCAGAAGAGCATCTCTGAACGCACAGTACGGCGAACTTTGAGGCAGATGGGCTACAGCAGCAGAAGACCACACCGGGTGCCACTCCTTTCAGCTAAGAACAGGAAACTGAGGCTCCAATTTGCCCAAGCTCATCGAAATTGGACAGTAGAAATTGGAAAACTTTGCCTGTCTGATGAGTCTCGATTTCAGCTGCGACATTCGGATGGTCAGAATTTGGCGTCAAAAACATGAAAGCATGGATCCATCCTGCCTTGTATCAACGGTTCAGGCTGGTGGTGGTGGTGTCATGGTGTGGGGAATATTTTCTTGGCACTCTTTGGGCCCCTTGGTACCAATTGAGCATCGTTGCAACACCTTGTGGAATCTATGCCACGAAGAATGAGGCAGTTCTGAAGGCAAAAGGGGGTCCAACCCGTTACTAGCATGGTGTACCTAATAAAGTGGCCGGTGAGTGTACACCTCCCCCTTCCGGTGTTTATGATCACTTCTAAATAAACTGTAACCCTTTAAGTTGACCGCCCAGTCATAGCTCTCGTCCTACCATGCCTCAGTTATCCTCAATTTGTAATTTTTCTTCAGCAATTAATAATTCTAGTTCATTGTTGATGAGACTCCTGTCATTGGTCAGCTGATTCTAAAATATCTCCTGAAAATATTTACAATTTACTTAATTTGCTTTACATCAGTAAATACAATTTCTAGAATTCAGAAAATTCTGTGGTTGTAGCAGGAAATTAGATCAATAATATATTTAAAGGTTTTTGGAAACCTCTGTACTGGACAGGACTGTGTTAAATTTAAAATAAAGCTGAACTCACCTCTATATCAGCTGCAGTTTCAGCTCTGTCAGAGCTCTGGAGTTCATCTCAGTACCCCAGAATGGGATATCACAGACACCATTTATGTGACTGGGCAACCAATGACCTCAGCGGTTTCTCCTTGTATGTATGGCACATGACCGCTAATGCCAGTGGATCAGCTGCATGGTCATGTGAGTGTGGCATGTGCTGGGCGACCACGGGAACAGCAATGTTCCAGCAGTACTGGAATCGAGAGCTTTATAGATGAGTAACAGTTTTTTTCTCCTGGCCAGTAAAAGGGTTAAAAATCGTAATAAAATAAAAAAAAAATTAATAAAACTAAATAACATGTTTTCAAGTTGTCACGGTTCCCACCGCCCTGCCGTTTCCACAACCCTGCTATGGACCGTCGGCATACCCGTGTCTCCCGTAACCCGGCAGCTGCTGCGGCATTCTCGAGTGTCCTTGGCTCTCGTCACTTACCTGTCCCGGCTCCTGTCTGTCCTGCAGCAGTTCCTGCTGGCAGGTTCGAGACTTCATTGCTTCCTCCAGTCCCTGGCGTCCTGTGCGCACACGTGCTCCCTCTAGGGGCACGCACATGGCACTGCACGCCATTTAAAGACACAGTGTTCCTGTTTCCTGCCCAGTGACCTGTGACCTCTGCCTTCATAAGGAACTTCGTCCCTGTGCTCTGGGTCAGTTCCTTGGTGTTCTTCATTTGAGCTAGACCTTTGTTTGCTGAAGCTCCTGCTGAGTTAACCCCCTGGTTTCCATTGGTCCTGTGGACTTCTGCATTTAACCCTGTGCTGTCCAGCGCACCCGTTTTCCTGCTGTTTCCTGACGTACTGTTTTTCTGCTACTGCCTGCTGATTTCCTGCTGCTGTAATGCCTCAGTCACCTGTCTGGGGCTCTGTAATCCGTTTAACAGCTACACCATCCATTTACCCATCACCAGTGTCCGGCTATCCCGTCCTGCACTTCGGCTACCCACTGCATGTGTTATCATCTGCGTCCGCAGTGGGCCCAGAGGATCTGCAATACCTGGACGTTTCTAGCCATCTCGGTTAGAAAACGTGACAGTATGAACTGACCATAAATATGGATCCCGCCGGAGTGACTCTGCCTGACCTAGTAGCTGTTATCAACCGTCATGGCACGCACCTGGAGCAACTCTTTCAGAAACTACAGACAATTACCGCGCGTCTGGATGAAGTTGTGTCTGCACTGGCACCTACGCCAGCTCCGCTACCTGATGTGGCTCTGCCTCCCGTTGCCTTGAACAGTCCCAGTCTGCACCTGCCTTTGCCTGCCCGTTACGACGGAGATCCCCTTACATGTTGCAGATTCATCAACCAGTGTACCATACACTTTGAGGTCCTGGCACACCAGTTCCCGTCCGATAGAGCTAAGGTGGCATTTATCATCAGCCTGCTCTCAGGAGAAGCCTTGGCCCGGGCCTCACCCCTCTGGGAGAGAGGGGATCCGCTGACAGGGGACATCCAAGAGTTTTTGTGCGCCTTCCGAAAAACTTTTGAACAACCTGCTCTGCTACGTTTCTGTCAAGGCGCAGCTACTGTGGGCCAGTATGCCATCCAGTTTCGTACCCTGGCTTCTGAACTTGCTTGGAACAACGAGGCCCTTGTTGCAGCATTCTGGGGGGTCCTCGCTGGGCATATCAAGGATGAACTGGCTGGTCGTGACCTACCAAGTAACCTAGATGACGTCATTGCTCTGGCTACCAAGATCGACATACGTTTTGCTGAAAGAGAGCTAGAGCTTCACCAGCAGCAAATGCCCTTCCGTCCTTGCAAGCCCTTCGCCTCTCCCTGTACCTGCACCCCCAAGTCTACCTCACCAGGCACCTGCGTTCCCTCAAGATGTTCCTATGGAGGGGAATCATGCTCATCTAAGCCTGAAGAAACGCAACCGCCGGCGCAGTCTGAACCTCTGTCTCTACTGTGGCAGTCCCAAGCACTACATGAAAAACTGCCCAGTCCGCCCTGCTGCGCCCCAGAAACCTCAGTACCATGGTGTTGTGGGTGAAGTGATCCTGAGTAAAGATGCCTCTGCTCCTCGTCTGACCACCCCGGTCACTCTCTGCTTTGATTCCAGTACTAAATTTCAAGTTTCTGCTTTGTTGGACTCTGGTTTGTCTGAGAACTTTATCCATCCGTCTCTGCTTGACAAGTATTGCCTGTCTGTCTCCTGTCTGGATAAACCGCTGCGTTTCTCCTCCATCAACGGGGAGATCCTGAAAGAACCAGTGCGCTACAGTACCAAGCCTCTGTACCTGCAAATTGGAAGTTCCCACCAAGAGGACATCTCGTTCTACGTTTTGCCTAATATGTCTGCTTCAGTCCTGCTTGGCCTTCCGTGGTTCCAGCGTCACAGTCCGTCCTTAGATTGGAAAACGGGTGAAGTTGTCCAGTGGGGCGAGCTATGCCACTCATGCTGCCTCGAACCTGCCCATCCTGTGCAATCCCGCCACGCGCTTCTCTGCCCGTTTCTGCTGTTCTGCCTCTGGAGGAACCTCACGTGCAAGAAGAGCTCCTGGTCTGTAAAGACGCCTCTGATTCCCGCCCACCTCTCCTCCTGCCTACTGTTTCCGCTTCTGCTCCCCAGGCCCAAAAAGTTATCCGGGACTCTTTGTACACCTCCTCTGAAGACAGTTCATGGGATACCGACTAAGAGGTGGTTACCCCTAGCTGTTTTGTGGGTACCCGGCTAGCCCGGAGGGGAGGGTTTGGGGGGGGGGGTACTGTCACGGTTCCCACCGCAGTCTCTGCTATGGACCGTCGGCGTGCCCATGCCTTCCGCAACCCGGCCGCTACTGCGGTATTCTCAAGTGTCCCTGGCTCTTGTCACTTAAGTGTCCCGGCTCCTATCTGTCCTGCAGCATTTCCTGCTGGCAGGTTCGAGTCTCCATTGTTTCCTCCAGCTCCCTAGCGTCCTGTGCGCACAGGTGCTCCTTCTAGGGGCACGCGTGCGGCACTGCACTGCATTTAAAGAGACAGTGTTCCTGTTTCCTGGTCAGTGACCTCTGCCTTCATAAGGAACTTCCTCCCTGTGCTCTGGGTCAGTTTCTTGGTTCCTTTGAGCTAGACCTTTGTTTGCTGAAGCTCCTGCTGAGTTAACCACCTGGTTTCCAGTGTTCCTGTGGACTTCTGTATTTAACCCTGTGCTGTCCAGCGCACCCATTTCCCTGCTGTTTCCTGACGTACTGCTCTCCAGTTACTGCCTGCTGATTCCTGCTGCTGTAATACCTCTGTTACCTGTCTGGGACACTGTCTTCCGTTTAACAGCTACACCATCCATTTATCCGTCACCAGTGTCCAGCTATCCAGTCCTGTACTTCGGCTACCCACCGCGTGTGTTACCATCTGCGGGCCCAGAGGATCCGCCATACCCGGACGTTTCTAGCCATTCTGGTTACAAAACGTGACACAAGTCTTGTGGAATGTTACAAAATATCACTAGGGAGGCTGCATGTTTTTGCCTAAAATAAAACCATATGCTTTTATAATATCTGATTACTTAAAATGATTTTTTGTATTTTTCCTCAAACTAATAAAACTGGTTCTATGTGGAAGAACTCTTAAGATACCAACACAGACCTTTTAAAGGGATGGTCCAGTTTATTTGAAAATGAAATAGTAAGGTACTGCTGCCAATAAAGAAAAACCTATAGTCACCTTCCTCCTCGCCTTCGTTGCAGCGCTGGGTCTGTTGCGCTTCTTCCTGGTCTTCAGTTGTCTTTATGTCTACAGCTGAACAGGGCGTTAGCCAATGACATGCCTCTCCCATACATTGCCTTTGGAAGGGAATAGCTTTGAACTAGGATGTAAACGCACGGCAAGTGACCACTGCAGTGGTGACATCAGACTGCAGAGAGGCACCACAGAGCCAGAGCTGGAATGAAGGTGATGAGGAAAGTTTGTTTTTCTTTATTATTTTTGGAAAGCAGTACCTTGCTATTTCATTTATAAATAAACTGTACAACCCCTTTAAGATTTGCTACACATAAATTGCAGAGTCAAATTAAGTAACATACTTAGGGATGACATTTTTCAGTTGTATCTTTTGTGATTTAGAGAATCTATATCACCACGTGTCAGAATATAAGGCAATGTCTACACGGCTTAAGTTAAAATGCCATCGGAAATCCGACTGCATTTTAACTTCGCCATACCGCGGTTTTTGGCACGGGCTTGCGCAGAAAAATGCGGTTGGTTTTTGGATTTCAGCCAGTCCAGTACATAGAGGTGTACTGGAATCCAACAGAAGATAAAACACGTTCTATATTCCGGCGAAGGCCGGCGGGTTAGAAATCCGTCAAAAGAAAACCTGTGCTGTGTAGACTACAGCTCGGATTTTCTATTGCAGTCTATAGGGCATTAGTTAAGTCAGATTCTCTACGGATTCTAAATACTGAATCTGCTGAAAATCCGACCTGAAACCAATGCTTTATAGACATAGCCTAATGTACAAGAATGCTAAATAAGGGAGGAATAATTATCTAGTTACAGCACTTAAATTGAATTCAAAGTTTCAAATCACAACAAAAACTGCAGCCTGGGAAGTTTAGGTGCTTTGGATATAATTCTAGATACTATTTTGAAATCTATTCTTGTCCTGAAGCATATCACATTTTTAGTTTTACCTCTGGAATTGTTCCATATGTGGAATTTCAGCTCCATCAGCATCTCTGTCATGTTCTCCACTTTGCTGTGTAAATAAGCATTCTCAGTCTGCAGGTCCCTGAGAATATCATGCAGCTGAAAACAGATGCTGTATCTCAATAGCGTGAGAACCACACAAAAACATAAGCCAGCTATGCATGCTTCAAATCTGTTCTTGGCTTTGTAAGCTTATCAGTATTTCTTGTCACTGTTCCCACTCAGCTTAACTTGCAGTTCTCCACCTCAACCTTCAGTAAGAGGTCCAATTCTTGTTGAGCAACTGAAATAATAGCAGGACAAAGCCTTTCTCAGAAAAAGTAAATAATATTGACAGTGGTTTCACTGAACTGAGAACTGATAAGGGCATTGATTGGTCTCGAACAAGGACATGTACATGAGCAGTGGTAATGTACAAGGACACTAATAATTGGACAGTGGATGTTAACTCTTGAAAGTTATTCCAATAGCCAATTTCACACAGGCCTAAGGGTCTTTTACTCAAAAATGCATGGGTTCATTAGCAGACTGACATTCAACCTCCACTATTATTGATGTGCAGTTGTTTTAGTGCCAACTGTCATTACCGATTCATGCCAAAACACTGCACACTGTAACTGCCAACATTAATTTAAGTCTATGATAAGAATAGAAAATCAATTTACTTCTACCATAGACAAGTACAGATTATTTAAAAAGATACAGCAAATTGTTACAAGAAAAGGAGAATACTTACGTTATTGATGCCCGTGCTCTGTCACCGCAGCCGTCCTGGTGATCCCAGTAGTAGACTTGCCCGTTCATCCTTCACTTGACAGGTGCAGCCATTGACAGTCTGCAGCAGGCACGTGCACGTGTGATTGGCTGCACCTGTCCTATAAATAAAGAACGTGCAAATCTACTGCTGGGACCACTGGGACAGCCACAGTAATATAACGAGAGCATCTAAGAGAAGTATTCTCCTTTTCTTCTATTTCTCATCATGCTCTGACAGACTAACAAGCATTTTTTAGCGCTGGAACACCCCCTTAAATTGTGGCTCACAAAGCAATAACACCCACCCACATAGTAATCCTCCAGTGCCCCATGCACATTAATAGGGTAATTAAAATAATAAAAAGAATAAAACAACTTAGGCCACAGGCCTTTTCTGGCCTATTACCTGAGCCTGTAGTATTAGCACTAGTGTTCTACCCCCACATCTCACTGGCTACAGGCCAATTTAGTCCTGTAGCCTACTACTTCCTGATGCTATGTATGAATCGTGGGAGAGGGAGCTGCTTCAGCTGTATTTGTGTCTTGAAGCCACAGTGTGTAATATTTTTATACTTTTCCTTGCTCAAATATAAATCTCATGCAAATTTAATCTACTGAGATATTTAGAATTTGAGATCTTCAAATGAAGAAAAATACCAGATTGTGAAAGATTTATTATCTTTAAAACCATTTTTTTGTCAATCTAAAAAAAGTTCACATTATTAAATTTAAGTAACAGCTGATAAAGTTAAGTTTACATCATATTTTGACTTAAAGGGGTTTTCTCACTATAAATTAGAACAATATGCCGTGAAACACAAATATTCTTTTTGCGTTTTTATGAATATTTTTAATTCTTTATATTATAGAACAATCTTCGCCAATATTGCCATAATCAAACATTAGCTGAAATTTTATGTACTTCTCACATAAACATAATGAAAGTTCGGCAAGTATCCGCCAAAGGTATCCACTGGTTTCGATGCCTTTCAGCAGAGATCATAGGAGCAGCCGGTTTAGATGTCCTCCATAAGAAACACCACACGACGTTTCGGGAGATAGCCACGTCCCCTTTCTCAAGTGTGAGGCTCACACTTGAGAAAGGGGACGTGGTTATCTCCCGAAACCTTTGGCGGATACTTGCCGATCTTTTGGGACATTCAACCTCATTGAGGATTCCAGGTTACATTCCATTGAACTTTCATTATGTTTATGTGAGAAGTACATAAATTTTCAGCTAATGTTTGATTATGGCAATATTGGCGAAGATTGTTCTATAATATAAAGAATTAAAAATATTCATAAAAACGCAAAAAGAATATTTGTGTTTCACGGCATATTGTTCTAATTTATGCTGTTTTCCATGCAGGGGGGGTCCTGCTAATGCCGTACATGTAACCTGGTAGTTTTAGTTCTACTTTTTCTTTTGGGGTTTTCTCACTACACAGATTAGCATTCAACATGTAGAGAACAGTAAATGAAGACTTTTTTTTAAAATACATTGATATTTTGATATCGCCTTGGTCAGGAGATAAGAGAGGTTTTATCTGCTCTGAGTGTACAGCATTTTCACCGGTTACCGTCCTACTCTCTCTTCCTGATCAGACAGAGAGCAGAGAATTGTGTCACCATGGTCGGAGGGAGCAGAACTTTATATCTAACAAGATTAGTTTGTTTATAGATAAGCAATTGTTTTTACTCCTTAGAGCACCTATAGCTTTGTTAACACAGATTAAAGGGGTTGTCTCATTACTGGTTTTCAGCATACCTCAGTCATTGTGTGTCTGATGGATTTTTGAATTCAGGGGCGTGCAGCATCTCCTCCACCTCCCCTCCTCCCTGCACCTACGTCATCATGCCAGTGCTCGCTCCCGATGCTCCGACTCAAGTAATTCTGTCTCAGCATTGGAAGTGAGAACATCTTTGTGGTCCTGACAAACTAAAAAAGTTTGTCTAGATCACGGAGATTGCTGCCCCATGCTGCCGCAAAGTAACTGGAAGAAGTCATAAAATCTTACTGTGCCCGTGCTTTAGCTCCACAGCAGCAGAGTACAAGCAGGAAGGGGAAGGGCTCTTCTCTGCCTTCTGTGTAGCTGAAAGGGGGGGCGCTTGTTGTGCAGCCCGGATTAACCCTATGGGTGCCTGCTCCCTGCTGCGGGAGCTGCTTTCTTTACAGAGTTTCAGGAGAGCAGGGATTAAGCTGATCTGTGGATACTAAGATGTAAGAGCAGTGAAGTGTGTTACTATAATCACGATGTGTCACTAATACAGCAGAGCAGGAACGGATATGAACCGTTCATATGCCCCCCTGATCTGTTCTATTAGTATAGTCAAAGCTCCAGAGACACATCGTGATTATAGTAACACACTTCACTGCTCTTACATCGTAGTGTCCACACATCAGCCTCATCCCTGCTCTCCTGAAACGCTGTAAAGAGAGCAGCCCCCGCATCAGGGAGCAGGCACCCACAGGGTTAATTCGGGCAGCACAACACACCACGCCCCCCTCTGCTATACAGAATCCCAGGAGAAGAGCCCTCCCCCCTCCCTGCTGTGCGTCCTCCCTTCAGTACAGATGCACCACAAGTGGTCTCATGCTGTGCAGGATGGGCTCTGTGCGCGCTCCTGTCTCCGACCTGCATTGAGAAGCTGCTGACGTCACTAGCGCCAGCCAGTGAGAGAAAAATCAACAGCTGGTTGGATATAGTGATCTGAGGAGCTGATGCACTCCTACTCCCAGGGATAACTAAAAATCAGTAGGACATTTGTATGAACATATATTGCAAAGCTGCTTGTTTTTTTAAGATCTTTTAATTAAAACCCAATCATTGTAGTGAGACAACCCCTTTAAATCTCCTTTATTTATGTCTTTGTAATGTCTCAGCAAGCTATAGAAAAGCTAAATATGCTAATCACTGCTATTGAACCACCCACAGCCTGAAGATAGAGTGTGAATCTGAAGCTGCCTGTGGCTCTGTGAAACAGCATGGTGAGACAACCCCTTTAACCTTCATTTGCACTGGGAAAATCTCCCAACATATGCACCGAACATACAGTGCAATCCCAAATCCCCAAAAAAAAAAAAAAAACAAAGGTGGTTTTTAAACCAGGGTATCATCTATATTGATGTCTTGCCACATCTGTTCCTATATAACAGTGTTAAGTCACTTTCATTATATCTCTGCTGTCTGGGGAACTACTGGCTTTTTTCTCATCACACAGGGAGCGATCAGATCCTGTGATGTCAAACCTACAGGTCACACCTATGGCTTTCAGGAAGGTTTATAAATAACCTGTCATGGCTTCTTTGGAACTACCATGACAGCTTAATTTACACCAAGGCATTTTTGTATTGGGTCATTAGACAATTAATTTACTTTCTCTGACATCTTAGCTTGATTACAATAATGAAGCAGTGGTGTCACCTTTCTAGTAAGGATCGGTGGGGTTCATGAAGTAAATTTAGCCATCCATCAACTAATGAAAACTCTGGATGACTTTATTACCTTGTCTAACTGGATTGCCATTAAGATGAAAGGCAATGGGAAACCAAATAAGTTTGAGTGCCTTGGATGGTGCCTCCACCTTTCAAAGATCACTACATCCTTCAGTATCAGTCTCCCATGACAAACCCATGAAATTGGAGAGACCCAATCTCTCTGTTGAAGAACAACAATATCAGCGAATTAACAAATCGTGTTTATACTGCTCTGGCAAAATTAATTTTCTGCAGGATTGTCCAGTGAAATCATGAAACTTCAGTGCCTAGGGTAAGTAGGAAAGGCTAGCCTAGGAAAAAATCCCTCCTCTTATAAAGTCACATTCCCAATCACCATTGCCATTTCTATAGCCTGATTTTTTGCACAGGCATTCCTCGATTTGCAGTAGGTAGGAGCCTTTCTACACTAGGCTTTGTTAATCGAGTACCAGATCTCTTTAGTCCACCTAGAGATATCACTATAGATTTCTTTTGATCTTGCAGGTTGGCGTGCACCCTGACAAGCAAATATAATTTTACTTTTTTCAAAGATCCATCAATCCTCTGCTATTAAGACTACATACAGTGGGTACGGAAAGTATTCAGTCCCCTTCAAATTTTTCACTCTCTTTCATTGCAGCCATTTGGTAAGATCCAAAAAAGTAAATTTTTTTGCTCATTAATGTAAACTCTGCCCCCATCTTGAAACAAAAAAACAGAAATGTAGATATTTTTGAAAATTTATTAAACAAGAAAAACTGAAATATCACATGGTCATCAATATTCAGACCCTTTGCTGTGACACTCATATTTAACTCACATGCGGTCCATTTCATTCTGATCCTCCTTGAGATGGTTCTACTCCTTCATTGGTGTTCAGATGTGTTGAATTAAAATGATTGGACTTGATTAGGAAAGGCATACACCTGTCTATATAAGACCTCACAGCTCACAATGCATGTCAGAGCACATTAGAATGATGAGGTCTGAGGAAGTGCCCAAGAGCTCAGAGACAGAATTGTGGCAAGGCACAGATCTGGCCAAGGTTATAAACGAATTTCTGAGCACTCAAGGTCCCTAAGAGCACAGTGGCCTCCATAATCCTTAAATGGAAGACATTTGGGACAACTACAACTCTTCCTCGACCTGGCCGTCCAGCCAAACTAAGCAATCGTGGGAGTAGAGCCTTGGTGAGAGAGGTAAAGAACCCCAAGATCACTGTGGCTGAGCTCAAGAGATGCAGTAGGGAGATAGGAGAAAGTTCCAACTATCACTGCAGCCCTCCACCAGTCGGGGCTTTATGGCAGAGTGTGCAGACAGAAGCCTCTCCTCAGTTCAAGACATATGAAAGGCCGCATACAATTTGCAAAAAAACACATGAAGTACTCCCAGACTATGAGAAATAGAATTCTCTGGTCTGATGAGATGAAGATTGAACTTCTTGGTGTTAATTCTAAGCTGTATGTGTGGAGAAAACCAGGCACTGCTCATCAACTGCCCAATACAATCCCAACAGTGAAACATGGTGGTTGCAGCATCATGCTATGGGGTGTTTTTCAGCTGCATGGACAGGACGACTGGTTGGAATTGAAGGAAAGATGAATACGGCCAAGTACAGAGATGTCCTGAGTGAAAACCTCTTCCAGATTGCTCTGGAACTCAGACTGTCCCGAAGGTTCTTCTTCTAACAAGACAATGACAATAAGCACACAGCTAAAATAACAAAGCAGTGGCTTAAGAACAACTCTGTGCCCATTCTTGACTGGCCCAGCCAGAGCCCTGACCTGAACCCAATTGAGCATCTCTGGAAAGACTTTAACATGGCTGTCCACCAACGTTCACCATCCAACCTGAAAGAACTGGAGAAGATCTGAAAGGATGAATGGCAGAGGATCCCCAAATCCAGGTGTGAAAAATGTGTTGCATCATTCCCAAGATGACTCATGGCTGTACTAGCTCAAAATGAACTTTTTGGATCTTACCAAATGGCTGCAATGAAAGAAAGAGTGAAAATTTAAAGGGGTCTGAATACTTTCCGTACCCACTGTAGGCTTCGGAAGCACCCAGGTCAGAGACTGGAGC
The DNA here is from genome assembly GCA_025379985.1 of Phyllomedusa bahiana. NCBI lineage: Eukaryota > Metazoa > Chordata > Amphibia > Anura > Hylidae > Phyllomedusa > Phyllomedusa bahiana. The sequence continues at coordinate 27,463 of JAODAL010035270.1, read as the reverse complement.
ATCTAGATTACCCATTGAGGTGAACACTGAACTCTCATTGCTTGCTGGTCTTTTGGCTGCTCTTAACAAAACCTGTGACAAAGTATCTCTCTGACTTGTCTGCACCATGCTCTGATTTTGAAATTGTCTTTAATAGGCAACAAGCCAAGACTTTACCTCTGCAGAGGCCCTATGACTGTTATATAGCTCTGTTTCCTAAAAGTATTCTTGAACTTCATGTTCAAGGCCAAGCACACCCTTTGTTTATCCTAGAGAGACTGAAGCTGTCTCACTACATCAAAGAAAACCTGGACAGGGATGCATACAGAAGTCCTTATCTCCATCTAGTGCTGGAGTCTTTATGAAGAAAAATTATGGAACTCTGCACCCTTGTGTCAACTACCAAGGCAGTAAAGAAGAAGTATGGCTTCCCTTCAACTTTGAACTCTTAGGATTCCTGGGATGAAGGTCTTTACTTAGCTCGGCCTGTGAGTGGTTTATAATTTGCCTTGTATCTCTGAATACAGGCCATCCTTTACTTCTTGGGGTTTACCAATCATCGCCAGTTTATCCCCCATTTTTCATTTTTGGTAACGCCCATGACCACTTAAATAAGTGTTAACTTAAAGAACTAGACACCCCAGGCAGAATCTGCCTTCTCCTTTGCACTGATTAACTTTTGCCTCTTTGAACTGTGATATACCTTCTGGAAAGATCTTTTTCCCACCAATGTTCTAGTGCCCATGGTAGCTGGCCTTTTAACTCTCACCATTATTTCTGGTCAATTCTGACCTATGAAATAAACAACTTTGGTGTAGCTCTCTCAACTTGTATACCAAAACAAGAGTCTTCATCAAAAATCCACTTCTGCTTCCTTAACCTGTTCCTGACTCCTCCTGGACCATATCACTATTCCTTTTTCTCACATGTAGCAAACCTGTAATTTTATGTGGCCTGTGAGAGCTTAGACACAGCAAGTAGAGATGGACAAGGTCCAGAGGCAGAGGGACTGACTCTTCACTTTCGCTGGAGGAAAGCACATAGGGAGTGGGCACTATCTTGGATTCAGAACTGCAAGACTATATACACAATAACTGATTAAGCAATATCTATGAAAATGAATATAGCCTCTGTAACACCCTTCCAAACAATTTAGGAAATTAAAAGGAACTTGTAGTTTCACTGCAGTTATCTGCTGAAATAAAAAAAACACCAAAACATGTCAAAGCCACATTAAAACTGTCGTAGGTGATTAGTAGCGGCTATGTTAAAAAAGGCACAATAGGAAATGTTATGTACTAGCTATTTGCAACCTACAATATGGCTATGCACAAGCATGACTTTACGTGCAGCTTCACTAATGAAGCATTGCATATGCACTGCCAACTAGCAGGCTACAGCAGCCAAACTAGTATAGGGCTTTTATAATATATCTCTTTTTTTGGATTGCTGTTTTCTCATGGTGTCAACCATTAATATAGTTGATATTAACCCCTTACCGCCGGAGCCAGTTTTGGCCTTTCTGACAGAGCCCAATTTTTGAAATCTTGCATGTGTCACTTTATGTGAGAATAACTTTTTGACACTTTAATCTATCCATGTGATTCAGAGAATATTTTCTCATGACACATTGTGCTTTAAGATAGTAAGAAATTTTGGTCCAAAAAGTCTTTGTTTATTTGTGAAAAATATCAAAGTATCGTGAAAAATTTGAAGAATTTACCATTTTCAAACTTCAAAAATTTCTGCGACTAAGATAGTTATGCCACTCAAAATAGTCTATAACTAGCATCTACCATATCTCTACTGTAGGTGGGCATCTTTTTTTAAATGTTTTTTTTTTTTACGACATTAGGGGACTTAGAAATTTAGTAGTAATTTTCACATTTTCAAGAAAATTTGCAATATACATTTTTTTAGGGACGAGTGCAGTTCTGATGTGATTATGATTGGCCTGTATGTAAGATACCCCCATAAATGACTTCATATAAGAAACTACACCCCTTAAAGTATTCAAAACAGCATTTACGAAGCTTATTAACCCATTAGGTGTTTCACAGGAATTAAAGCAAAGTAGGGGTGCAATTTCAAATTTTAACTTTTTTTGCAGATTTTTAATTTCTATCCATTATTCACAAGAACACGGTAGATGTGATCAGGGAAATGCAACTTAATATTGATTCCCCAGATTCTGCTGTTTTCAAAGATATCCCATATGTGGCTCTAGTGCGCTCAACCACAAGCCCCAGAATAGGAGGAGCACCTACCGGACTCTGATTTCCATTACGATTTTATTTAGGCGCCATTTCAGGCTTGCCGATGCCCTAAGGGGCTAAAACTTAATAAACACCCCTAAAAATACCCTATATTGGAAACTACACCCCTTAAGGAATATATCCAGTGGTCTAGTGAGTATATCGACTCACAGGTGTTTCACAATTATTTTTAGCGTTAGGCTGTGAAAATGAAAAAAATATTTTTTTCCAGCAATCTGCAATTTTAGCTGAAAATGTTTAATTTTTACAAGGAATCCTGGAAAAAAGCACCAAAATGTGTTACGCAATTTCTTCCAAGTTCAGCAATACTCTACATGTGGGTGTAAACTGCTGTTTGGGCGCATGTCAGGGCGTACAAGGGAGGTAGCTTTATTTGGCTTTTGGAACGCAGATTTTGGTGGGGCCATGTCGCATTTGCAAAGCCCCCAAAGTACCAGAACAGGTGAAACCTTCCAGAAGTTACCCCATTCTGGATTCAACACCCCTCAGGGATCTCATCTAGGGGTGTATTGTGCATTATGGGGATAGAGGTGTTGCAAAGGTTTTTTTAGCATTGGGCCATGAAAATGAGGGGAAAAAATGCAGTTCTACCATTGTTTTTTGGGCTTCAATTTTACAGTGTTCACTGTACGGGATAAATAACAGGATAACTTTACTATGTGGTTCAGTACAATTGCAATGATATAAATTTTATATAGTTCAAGTTTTATTACTTTTACACAATAAAAATATGTCTATTAAAAATTGAGTTTTTATGTTGTCCTATTCTGACAGCCATATATTTTTCATTTTTCTGTATACGGAGCTGATTATGGGCTTGTTTTTTGCGGGATTAGTTGAAGTTTTTATTAGTACCACTATGGAGGGCATATGACACTTTGACCACTTTTTATTAAGGTTTCTGTGAGGCTTTTTGAACAAAATACAGCAATCCTGGTAGTGCTTTTATTTGTATTTTTTACAGCGGTCACCGTGCAGTATAAATGACAAGCTAGCCTTACTCAGGAGCTCGATACGATGACAGTGATACCCAATTTGTATATTTTTTTTATGTTTTACTGCTTTTACAAAAACACTTTTATTCAAAAAGAAAAACACACTTTTGCATCGCCATAGTCTGAGAGCCATAACTTTTTTATTTTTCTGTGTACAGAGCTGTGTAAGGGCTTCTTTTTTTGCAGGATGAGTTGAAAATTTTATTGGTATCATTTTTGTGGGGACAAGACTTTTTGATCAGTTTTAAATCCATTTTTCGGAAGGCAGGGTGAAGAAAATACTGCAATCCTAGTAGTGTTTTTTATTTTTATTTTTAACAGCGCTTACCGTGCAGTATCCATGACAAGTTAGTTTTACTCTGTGGGTCGACGCGATTACGGTGATACCCAGTTTATATAGTTTTTTATGTTGAGGCACCTTAAAAGAAAAAGTGCTTTTATTGTGTAAAACAATATTTATGCATCGCTGTCTCTGAGAGCCATCACTTTTTTACGTTTTAATTGGTACAACTCTGGCATTTATATGAGTTTTTGATCGCTTTTATTCCATTTTATGTGCTGTGGGATGAACAAAAATCGCAATTCTGTGACTGTTTTTTTTTTTTTTTTATAGTGTTCAACATGCCGGTTAATTAATGTGACATATTTATAGAGCAGGTCGTTATGCACGCGGCGATATCAAATATGTGTTATGTTATTTATTTTTGATCTTTTTGGGGGCGATTGGCGTTTGTAAAGGGGAAAAGGGCGATGTACGTGTTTTTATTTTATTTTTCGGGTTTGTGTTTTACATTTTTCACTTTTTTTTTACTTTTTTACACTTTTTTCACTTTTCCCCAGAGGGGAATTGTATGAACGATCGTCAAATCGCTCATACAATAGGAGATCAGCACACAGTTTATTGCTGTGTACTGGTCTCCATGGCAACTGTCAATCACCATGCCCACACTGCATTGTGGGCATGGTGACGTAACAGACAACCCGGGAAGTGATGTTCACTTCTCAGGGCCGTCTGGTAGGAGATTGCTGCTGCACTCTCGTGCGGCAGTGCGCTGGGAGCAGGCAGCAGGAGCTCACTCCTCCTGCCTGCGACTTAGCTCCGACGATCTTAATTGATCGTTTGAACTAAGGGGTTAAACACCCACGGCCAGAGCTCACTCCAGTCGTGGGTGATGCGGCATGAGGCCAGCGGTAATTTACTGCTGGTCCCATGTCGCGATCGTGCGGGGCTCGCTTGTATGCCCGTACGATCGCCAGGACGTATGCATACGTGCATTTGCGGAAACGCACTACCCGCTAAGACGTAGGCATACGTCCAATGTGGGGAAGGGGTTTTGCCATAGCTCATAGCTCACTATAAGCCGGCCTCAGATAATGGGGAGAGGGTCACACTTGTGTGGTTTTCCCCATTCTCTTCTATGGAAGTTCTGAATATAGCCAAGCAAGTGTGCTCAGGTACAATCTAAACTTCCATTCCCATGGGGAATGCTGAGCAAGCGTGGCTCTCTCTATTTACTGAGGCTGGCTTGGAGTGAGCTATGAGCTGCCATCATTAGGTGACTTTGCCAAGTGGCAAAACCCCTTTAAGGATGAAATCATAATAAAACCAAGGGTGAGCTTTTACTAGCTGGAGAAAGTAAAATTGCATGCACAATGACAGTATAACTAGCATATTATTTAGCATAGGAAGAGAATGCAAAATTAAAGGAGGTATTATTTTTTGTTTATTTTTATTTATTGTTTATTTATTTTTAAGTTACTGATGGTTGGGGAAAGCTTATACCTATACCTATACCTTATACCACAGTCAAATATTATGATAAATTGAGAAATTGGGATTTTTGTGTATTTGACTGACTTTACTTTAAAAAAAACTATGGTATCTAAACTTTATTTTGGGGCCACCTGCTTGAGACCTACTCAAACTAAACCTTTAGGATTTTCTATGGAAAAATATGTTGTGTCATACACAAATAGGGACACCCTCGAATTTCTGCTGTGTATTTTTATGTTCTTGATATAGATTTTAGCACTTGTTAAGAAATAGATTAGTCTCATAAAATGGCTAAGCTGCATTGTGTCTTCCACCGAGCACATACAAAGGTCTATAAATATTTGAATAAAAACTCCAATATATGACTCAAAACACTATGTAAAAATAAATTTGTTTTGAAAAATTAAAAAGTCAATAACTTTAAAAAAAAATTTTAAACACCCAAATTTAAACCCTAAGAAATCTAGCCCAGAAGATAAAATACAACAGTAAAATTCATAAAAAAATTGCATAAGAATTTTAAAATAGATAAACTTAAAAAATAGTTTTAACGGGAAAGCAGCCAGTTCGGGAAAGCAGCTGCCTTAGGCAAATAGGTAATGGGGTGTTTTAAAAAGGGCAGGATGCACATGTTGGCCCAAAATTTTTCCTCCCTTTTTCCCAAGTCACGGGTTAAAAACCACACATGGAAAATTTGAAACAGTTTTTTTGGGAAACCAGGCAAAAGGAAAGGGGAAGCTGGGTCAGATACAAAAGGCGGGCCAAAAAATAAAAAGGACTGGGGTGGCCCGAAGATTAGAAAGGTTTAAGGGTTTTTTTAATTTAGAGAAAAAAACGGTTTTTGGGGGGGGCCCAAATAAAAAAGTTTAAAAAATTTTAAAGGGTTCAATAAGGGGGCCGGCTAAAGATTTTTTTAAATTACCCCAGGAATTTTATCCAAAAAAAAGGGGGGCACCCGCCAATGTCTTGAGGAAAAAAATTTTCCCTTACCAAACATAGAAAAAAGGGATTTTTTTACTTTTGGGAACAGTGGAATGTGGAATTTCTCGCCAGAAAATTTTGTCATGGTAAAATTCAAAAACAGAGTTAAAAAAAGGGTCTGGTGCTTTTCCCCGGAGCGAAAATAATATAAACAATTTTATATGTTTAGGTTTTCTGGAGAAGGGTGTTGATCCGGGGGATTTATTCTGATTGCCAGATTGGAGTGGGGAAACGGGCCCCGTGTGCTAAGAAAAGGAAATGTAGAGACACAAAAGTCCCACTCTGTGCATTAAAAAAGATGTACAATTTTACAGTGGTGTCAACTATAAATTATTATAGTGTTTTAAATTTTATTAGCCCAACTTGGGAAAAAAAAAAAAAAAATGCACTAAAATTAGTGTCATTTTTATTAAATAAAAGGGGAATAAAAAAGCGTTTCCCCCAGCAATACGTGCCGCTTAATCAGGTTACAAACCAAAAATTTCCAAAAGGGTCACTTTTTTAAAAGGACTGTGAAGTGAAGGTGAGGCTCAACAGGCTCAATACCACCAATGTAAACAATCTCACTAGAACTAATGCACATTAACCCCTTCCCCGGGCTTTTGTCGTATCAAAACGGAAAAAGTCGGGTGGGGGTTCCCCAAATTCCCGGGTTTTTGGAAACGTAAAGGGGGCGATTTGCGCGCTCACGGGCCCTTTAATTTAAAGGTCCCCATAGCCGCACCCCCCAAGGGCCGGAGTGACTCCGGCCGCGGGGAAATTTAATCCCCCCGATGTCGCGACCCGTGGACCGACATCCGCAGCTGCGGGCGGCGGAGTGTGCTCCTGCTGCCCGTGCCCCACGGCGAAAGAAACCCGGCGCGGGGAGTGCCGGAAACTGGTCCCCCTTTACCAGACCCCCCGGAACGCGAATGAAAAGCATCGGGTTGTCTAGTGGGGGCCCCCCCCCCCAAAGATCCCCACAATGCATTTGGGCAGCGTGAAAAGACAGTTTCCTTTGGAGCCCAGCATACAGCTTAAGCTGTATCAAAAACCTTCCTATTGCATAAAACGATCTGACTATGTTAAATGCAATTCCCCCCGGGGAAAAAGTTTTTAAAAGTGTGAAAAATTAAAAAAAAAAAAAGTGAAAAAAAGAAAAACACAAACAAAAAAAAATAAAAAAAAAACACGTAATCGCCCTTTTTCCCCTTTTACCCAACCCCCCCAAACCAACGCCCCAAAAAAAAAATCAAAAAAAAATTTAAAGTCCCCTTTTTTGTATCCCCGCTCCCGTAAGGGCCCCCACCCTAAAAATTCTGTCATTTTTAATTTAAACCCTTTTGGGTTTTAAACCCGCCATAAAAAAAACCCCCAAAAAACAGTAACAAATTGCGTTTTTTTTGTTCATCCTACAGAAACATTAAAATGGAGTAAAAAAGTCATAAAAAAACCAAAATCAACACAAATTTGATCCCAAATTTAAAAAACTCAGTTCACCCCGAAAAAAAAAAGCCTTTTACACAGCTCTGTATAGGGAAAAAAAAATTAAAAAGTTCGGGCATTTTAAAAAAAGGAATAGCAATGCATAAATATTGTTTTTAAAAAGGATAAAAAAAAACCTTTTTTTTTAAAAAAAAAAATTGTGCTTTCAAATAAAAAAAAACTAAAAAATTTTTTGGGGTATAACCAAAAAAAATTTTCTTTCCCCAACCCCAACAGGGGTAAAATTTAATTGCCCAACGGATACGGGAAAAGGGTGAACGCTATTAAAAAAAAAAAAAAAAAAAACCCCCTTTGGGGGCAAAGTTTTGCAGAAATTTTTTTCCCCCTCCCTTTCCCAAAAAAAAACGGTTTTTAAAAGCGTCAAAAAGTCTTGTCCCCCAAAAATTTCCCAAATAAAACTTTTAAAAATTTCACCCCGAAAAAAAAAAAATTCACTAAAACAGCCCCATAAACAAAAAAAAAAAAAAAAAATTTTATGGCGAGATCCAAAAACTGTTTTCCCCTTTTAAATAAAAGTGTTTTTATTTTTGTAAAAGCAGTAAAACATTAAAAAAATTTTCCCAAATGGGGGACCCGCGGGTAACCCGTATCAACCTGCTGAGTAAAAATTTAATGTAAATTTAAACCGCACGGGGACCGCTGAAAAAAAATAAAAAAAAAAAAAACACTACCAGGTTTGCTGTGTTTTTGTAAAAAAATGCCCCCAAAAAAACCCCTTAATAAAAAAGTGATTAAAAAGCATCACATTGCCCTCCGAAAGGGTCCCAATAAAAAAAAAACAACATCATCCCCGTAAAAAAAAAAGCACACAAGCACCCTCCATTTTGCAAAAAATAAGAAACCCTATGGCTGTCAAAAATGGGAAATAAAAAAAAAAATTTAAACTTTTTAAAAAAAAACTCGCTTCTTTGTGAAAAAAAGATAAAAAACAAAAAAAACTATATAAAATTTAAATCATTGAAAATTGAAACCGACCCCCATAGTAAATTTAAACCCCTCTTTTAACCCGTATGGCGAATACGGGAAAAAAGAACCCCCCAAAAACAATGGGGGGGGGGGGTTTCCGCCCCCCCCCCCCCCCCCCCCCCATTTCCATCGCCCCCCCTTTTTGGGGTTTTAAAAAAAAAACCTAGGGGAACACCTTTGGGCCCCCAAAAATGCAAAATCCCCCTTTTAGATGAAATCCCTGAGGGGGTGTAAAACCCAAAAAAGGGGGAAATTTTTTGGAAGGTTTAAACCTGTTCTAGTATTTTGGGGGCTTTGGAGATGCGACGGGGGCCCCCCCAAATTTTAATTGTGCGGAAAAAAGCCAAAAAAGCGCTCCCCCCCTTTGAAAACACCCCTCCCAAATGCCCCCAAAAACGGGCGTTTAAAACCCACATATAGGGTTTTGCCAAAACTTGGAAGAAATTCGGCCAACAATTTTGGGGGTTTTTTTTTCCCAATATTCCTTTTTAAAAAATTAAACATTTCACTAAAAATTTGCAGATTATTGAAAAAAATTTATTTTTTTTTTTTAAATCTTAAAGGGGCCAAACGAAAAAAAAATTTGTGAAACCCTGGGGGGTCGATATACTAAAATACCCCTTTGGATTTTAATTCCCCTTAAAGGGGGTGTTTTTTTCCCAAAATATGGGTCATTTTTTGGGGGTTTTTAATTTGAGTTTTGGGAAACCCCTTAGGGTGTCCCCCCAACTTGAAAGGGGCCCCTAAATTTAAAATCGAAATTTAAAATGAGCCCCAAAAGGGGGCCCGGGTAGGGGGCCCCCTTCCTTTTTCTGGGGTTTTGTGGTTGAGCCAAAAAAGGCCACTAAGGGAAACATTTTGGGATATCTCTGAAAAGGGGCAGAATCTGGGGGAAAAATTTAAAAATTTTAAAGTTGCTTTTCCCTTGACCAAAAATTTCCCGAATTCTTGTCAATAAGGGAAAAAAAATTGAAAATCTGCAAAAAGTGAAATTTTTGAAAATTTCACTTCCACTTTGTTTTAAATTTCCCTTTTAAAACCCCTTTATGGGTAAAAAAAATTTCCCAAAAATGCGGTTTTAAAATACTTTAAGGGATGTAGTTTCTTAGATGAGGTCATTTATGGGGGTATCAAAACATACGGGGTTCAATCAAAGTCACGTTAGAACTGGGGCTGGGCCCAAAAAAAAAAAAGTATTTCGCAAATTTTTTTGGAAAAAATTTAAAAATTTCTACAAAATTTATAAGCCCCCTAATGTCGTAAAAAAAAAAAAAACATTAAAAAAAAATGATTCCCCAAAATAAAAGCGAATATGGTAAAAAACCCAGGGTTTAAAAACTATTTTTTAGTGGAATAACCATCTGTCTTAAAATGCAGAAATTTTTTAAGTTTGAAATTGGTAAAAATTTTTTAAAATTTTTACGATAATTTTTATATTTTTCACAAATAAACAAGCATTTTTTGGGACCAAAATTTTTTTACTATCTTAAAAGCCACAATGTGTCCCGAGAAAAAAAATCTTGAAATCACATGGAAGGTTTAAAAATTTTCAAAAAATTATTCTCAATAAAGTGACAAATGACAGATTTTAAAAAATGGGGTCTGCAGAGAGGCCAAAAAATGGCTCCGGGGGTAAGGGGTTAAAAAGTTTTTAAAAATATAATTTATCCTCTTTTAAAAAATCAAAAATTAAATAAATCGTTTCCCGGTTACAAAATTATATATACTTAAATAATGAATTTTTTGTAGTCATTCAACCCGTTCGGAAAAATACTGCCCCCCAAATTATATATTCAAAAAATTTCCCTTTCAGGGCAGCCGCTGTGACGATTTGCCCCAGAAGTAGGAATATAAATTTAATAGGTTTTTATACTAAAGGAGGGGGGGTTTTTTGGGGGGAACATTTAAGGGAAAAAGTCTGGGGGATACTATGAAAAATCTTACTAATTTTATATTGTACCGATGGTTTATTTAATTCTTGGAAAAAATTTTTTTGAAATCCCCTTTCCGACAAAATTTTAAAGCCCCATTTGCAAGTTATAAAAAATATACTAAATTTTCAGCTACTGCAAGATAGTCTATTTTTAAAGTAAAAGATTTCCCCGTAAAAAAAGGATGGAAAAAGTAATTTTCCGAGATAAATACCTCGCAAAATTTTAAAAAGTTGGGTAATTTCAAAGGGTAAATCCCCCCTGTTAAAAGTATCAATGTCCCTCAATTTAAATTTTTAGTTTTTTTGGGTTTTCTTTAAAACGAGACGGAGGGGATTATTTCTTGGGTGGGGCTTTGCTTTACAATAGATTATAGAGGGGTTTTTTTGGTAACCCCAGGTTTTAAAACCGGGGTTAAAAAATTTAAAAAATTTTCCCATTTTTATTTAAAGATTATAAATTTTCATGATGCGGTTTTATTAAAAGTAAATAAAAAAAAGGGAAAAAAGATTTTCCATGATTTTTTTTATCCTTTTTTTTTTGGGGTTAAATAGATTTTCCCTTTTTTTGTTATCCTATTAGCTTTATTTTTTGAATTTGAGACCATTCACAGGGAAAAAACCCTTTTTAATAAATTTTGCAGTAAAAGGGGACCCCGGGTTTTAATCTCAAAAAATTTTCATTTGGGGCCGGGTTTTTTTTAAAACCGCCTAAAAATACCGAACGGGAAGTTTGGGAAACATTTTCGGTGATGGGGTACTAGAAAAATGAAATTAAATGTTTTGGAAATCCCCAAGTAGAGTGGGCCCAATTGTTTTTAACGAAGTGGAATTCATTTAGGAATTTCAGGAAAAAATTAGTTCGGAACGTAGTGGGAAATTTTTGGGGAAATTCGCGTGAACGAAATGTTTTCTTTTGATTATAAAATTTGGTGCGAGCACATGGCGTTACATGGGAAAAAAGAACTCTTTGGGGGGAAGAAAAGGGGTAGGGCCCATGACATGTGCGGGTGAAGCCAAACAGAAAACCGGCGGGGGTTCTTTTGACGTCCAAACCCCACTATATAAGCCCGGGGGCGACGCGGGAAATTCCAATAACCGGCCCCCCCCCCTCACTGTACTGAGTAGGGGAAGGTGCTGCCCCCGGTGCTTAAGAAGTGATTTCCCAAAAAACTTTTTTTTTATACAGCGTTTTTTTGGAGGGTGTCCCCGTTTTCCCTCGGGAACTGCTTCTTTTAAACGTTCTATGTCTGATTTTGTGGGGGGGTTTTTGGATCTGAAGCCCCAGTGGGCTTTCCCAGTGCAGCTGATATACATTTTAATGCTATCTGCTCAACAATTGAATACCCAAGGGGAAAAAAAGGGCCTGTTCCTGTTTTATTAAATTTAAAAAAAAACCGGTTTTTTAAAATTCCAAATCCCAAATTCTTTTTGGGGGCTGTCAATTTTTTTGGGGCAATTACACCCCGGGGGTTAAATTTAAGCTTTGTCCGCTGCGGGGGTGACTAAAAGAAAACTTTTTATTTTCACCGCCAAAAGATACTTTTTTTTCCTGTAGAAATAATTCACAAGCAAAGGTTTTAATTTTACAAGTTTTCCTCTTGTTTTGTAGCGTAAAATAAACCCCATTGAAAACACCTACAAACGGGTATTTTTTGGCCCAAAATTTCTTTTGGGCGAAATTTTACATCCGGGGGTTTAATTAAGAGTTATTCTGCTGCTGTGGTGCCCAAAAAGAAAACTTTTTATTTCACCCCCAAAAAAAACTTTTTTCTGTAGCATAATTCACAACCCAAGGGTTTAATTACAATTTTCCCTTTTTGTTGTGTAGGGGTAAAAAAAAACCCCTTTGTAACACGCTACAAAGCTCTTAGTTTTTTTGTTTTTCTAAATCCTTTTGCGCAATTTACACCCGGGGGTTTAAATTTTAAGCGTTTTTTCTGCTGCTTTTTGGTGACTAAAAAAAATTTTTAAATTTCACCACCAAAAAAAAAATTTTTTTCCCTGTAACAAAATTTTTCACAAGAGAAGGTTAATTAAAGTTTTCCCCCTTTTTGTTTTTGGGTTTAAAATAACCCCAAGGGTAACACCTACAAAGCTTGGTTTTTTTGCTGCTAAATTTTCTTTTCCCAAATTTACCCCAAAGGGTTTTAACTAAGTATTTTTTCTGCATTTGTAAAAGAAATTTTGGGTTTTTCACTCCCAAAAAAGGGGGGGGGGGGGGGGGGGGGAAAATTTTTTTTTTTTTTTTTTTTTTCCGGGGGGGGGGGGGGGGGTTTTTTGCATAATTATACCCAAAAGGGTTTAAATTAACCCGGGTTTGGGGGTTTTATTTCAGTAAAATACCCCAGGGGTTTTTTAAATAGCAAATACAAGAAAATTTTTCCTCCCCCATTTGTGGAGCGAAAATTTATACCCAAGCTTTCCCCAAAGCTTCTTATGGGTTTTTTTGGGGGAGTCAAATACGGGGTGTGTATTTATATATACAGATTCTTCATCAAACAGTGCCCTGAAATTTTAAAGAACAAACAGTATGTCAACAGAGAGGGGGCAGGCTCTTCACCTGCAGGGGCCCCAGGGGGCAAAAAAACATTCCGGGGCCCGGGGTCACGGGCCCCGGCAAGGGACTTTGAAAGCAGGGGTCACTCGGTGAGGCCACAACTGCCGCTTTTCATCTAAACAAGGCCCGTTGCTGACAAAGGGAAAACCCCAAAGGGGTTTTTTGAATTTTTTGACTAGGTTTTCCCCTTCCTCAAGGGTAAAATCTGACAACCCCAGCCAAGAGTCGGTGGGAAAGTCCCGCCACAAAACCCTTTTGGCCCTGGCCCCGGGAGCGGGTCAGGGCCCTAAACCTTTTCCTCAACCCCGCCTCTGTCCATCCCGGGTTTCCCCCAGCCCGAATCAATATGGGGTCTGGGTCAAACGCCCTATTAAAAGGAGGGTGGAAAAATTTGGGGGGGGAGAGCAGTCAGCCCGTTACTTGGCGCGAAGAAATGGGGCCAATATCCCCTGCTTTTTTGCAGTAGGCCCGGGGAAAATATACATTGGGGAAAATGGCATGGGAGGTCATGTTGTGAGGGGGGCACCTTGCATAACAAGCCAGTGATGAGGCAGAAATGATGATGAAACACAAAAGTTTATGATGTTTGCCGACCGGCCCCTTGGGGGTTTGGGGGAGGCAAGGGCTTCATTTATCATCAGGAGAAGAGGGGGTCAGCTTGCAGTCAAAGGGAGCGGCGAAACCAGCAAGTGGGTTTTTGTGGCCGTGGGGTCAGCAGGGTAGCAGCAGTTTTGAGGTCGGGAGCCAAGCGGGCCCCCGGAGTAAAAAACCCGCTTTTGCAGTTCCCAAAAAAGTAGCGGCAAGGGGGGTCAGCGGGGGCGGCGGGAGTAGCATTTAGTGCGGAGCGGTTTTGGGGTAAAAAACCGAAACTCGGCGGTGTGGGAGTTCTTTGCTAAGACACCGGAGGAGGGGCGAATAAGGGGTTTTGTTAAAAACTGGGGCAAAAAAAGTGAAAGCGTGGCCAGGGAGCTAACGTTGGCACCCGGCCCTGCGTCAAAAACATGCAGCGGCCCATTCCCGGGGGCCTGGGGAAACGTGGTCAAAATTTGGTGGTTTCCCTCCCGCCGCCGGGGCAAAGCATTAAACAGCGCCCCCGTGGCAAAAATGCCATTTCAGCCCGTCAAGGCCTAAAACCCCCTCTGCGAAGGGGAAAACTGTTTTTTCTTTACATAAACCCCCCGGGCCGAGGGTCCTGCTTCTTGCTACCATGGCGCCCGCAGTCCCTTCAAACGGGGGCGATTTGCAAAGAGACAAAAGTATCGTCCAACCCTCCTAAGGTGCAGAAACTGATGTACTCCTGTCCCAAATTTGGAAATTTCTCCCTCCCCTTTTAAAAAATTTGGGGGACCTGCACCCTTCAGAGAACTAATTTGGGTTGTGCCAGCCGAATGGAGAGTTTCCAAGCCGTAATTTCTTTTTAAAAAGGCAGTAAAAGCACTTCATAAATATGTAAAAAAACAAAGGTGGGCCAGTCCTTGAGCTTATCGGTTTTTTCCAAGGTGCATTTCACCGGAAGTCTTGGGGCTGTAAAATACGGTTTTGGGCCCCGTACAAAGTCCTTTTTCGGGCCCCCCTGAGTTAATGTGCTTCCTCCCCGGGACACCAAAAAACTTTGGGCAGGAACACCGCTTTCTCCCCCCCTTGTCAAACTGCGGTCCTGCGCCAATGTCCGCCCCTCCCACCCCCACCTTTTCGCCTCCACAATACTGCCCATCATACCAATTGTAGGGGGACAGGGTGTCACCAGTTCTACACCTGGCTTTCCCGGCAACAAGTCAAACAGGGGAGGAAGCCCGTGTAGCAGCAAAAAATTTGTGTGGGTTTCCCCGCCAACTGCAAATGGAACCCTGGTAGGACAATGGGGGGAACATGGTTCCGCTGCAACCCCCAGGAGGGATGGTCCAGTGCCCGCATGGCGCACTGTTTAATCTGTTGTGAAAAGGTTCCTGAAGTCTTCCACCGATCTTCAGAAGATTCTGAATATGGCCAGGAAACTGTGCATGCACTTCATCCATTCCTACAAAGCCAGGAACACCTTGGAGCAGAAGCATTGTCTGGTGAAATGAGTGGATTTTCTACCCAGGTGACAAGAGAGGAGGAGCAGGAACAGCTGGAGGCGGTAGATGGAGATGAGGAAGACGAGGCAGATGACCCGCAAGCCCATTGCAGTAAACAGTGGAGATGGGGGCAGGGACCCCCTCGGAGTCACTTGGCAGATGGCCCGCAGCATGCTGATTTGCCTGGCTAGTGACAGTAATAGCAGCATCCGGCAGAGGGAATGACGTCTGGCTCTCCCCCCCTATTGGACCCTCGCTCCCGGTCCAAAATGGGAGCCTTTTTCTAGCCTTTGAGAGGAGGACAAAATCAAATACTATAGGGAAATCTTCCGTAGTCAGTTGGCCGCTGCCTATGTGCGGCATCGTCCCCCCTCTGACAGGTTTTGACCGGGGGTTCTTCAGTGCTCACGTTCTACTGCCGCAGCTGCTGGTGGAAGGTGGGGGATAAGGAGCAGTACCAGCTCCATCTGCAGCAACCTAAGTCTGGAGTCACTGATGAGCAGCTTCCTTCACCCGCCTAGTGAGGAGGGGAGTCGCCAGCAGCAGGCAGCAAGGACCTGGAGCAGACCCTGAACCAACAGGTGGTGGCCTACTTTGGGCAGCACTCTGCCACCACAGTTAGAAGATCCGCTGGACTACTGGGCAGCCAAACTGGTTGTGTGGGGCCCCAACTTGCCGAGTTTTGCAGTGGAGAAGCTGTCCTGAAGGCCAGTAGTGTGGATCGGGGCGGGTGTTCAGTGCGGGCGGGGGCTATCGTTCCCCAAGGAGAAACCCGCTTGTCCACGGGAAATGTGGAACGACTGACCTTTGTCAAGATGAATCAGGCATTTATCGGTCAGGATTTCCCCCACACCAATGCCTTAGGCGTCAGACTACATCAGCCCCTGACACCTCACCCCAAAATGTGAGGGAAAAAGTCTGGGTTCAAACTAAACCCGCCTCAGCCACTATTCTGATGCTGCCATCCGCCTGATGCCACACATCTGCTGACAGTTTCTTCAACTGCCACCAACCATCGTTACCAGGGACTGGTATTGCCACCCACCTCCACACTCTGTCATTGTGCCACTTTATGAGCTCATGATGCTGCTGCTGTTGCTGGTGCCGTGACATCCCCACTGTGTCATTGTGCCACTCTCTGACCTCATGCTGTGCTCCTGCCGCCGTCACCTCCACTCTCTGTCATTGTTTCCACTCTGTGGCCTACCCAGTTTTTGCCACCTCCAGAATGTCATTGTGCCACTGCCTGACCCTCATTTCTGCTGCTGCCGTGCCCTCCACACTGTCATTGTGCCATTCTCTGACCTCATGCTGCTGCTGCTGTGACCTCCACTCTCAGTCATTGTGCCACTCTGTATAGAAGATGAATGGTTATTTCACACCAATTAGGAGGGATAAAGTAGAAAATGGGTGCAATGGGGAAAGGCTTGTGGGCCAAATATAAAATTTAAAAAATAATCCACTGCACCCCCAACCGCTAGCTCTAGAAAATTTAAGCATTTATTTTGTGGGCAGGATCTTTCCCAAAAAGAAAAAAATTTTAAAGGGGAATATATCAAGGACATGCTAACAAGTTTTTTCATAATGTGGATAAAGTGAGATTGATGTCAATACTTTTCGACTTTCGGCTGTTTGCCTTTATCAAGGAATCTAAATAGAAAAAAAAAAATAAACGATAAAATTGACAAGGAGGGGGAAAATTGGGGGGGGGGAGGTAAAGGGGGGTTTAAAAAAGGTTTGAAGAAAGGGGAAAATAGGGGGAAAACCCTGAGGTGGAAACATGGGGGTCGAAATAAAGGGAAAAGCGAAATAACAAGAAGATAGGAAAAAATAAAGGGTGACAGGTAGGTATAGAATATATTAAAAGTATATAATGGTCTAAAGTGAGGGTATTCTTCCCCAAAAAGTTGGGAGGGGATGAGAAGGTATAGAGCTAAATAGTAGAGGGACACCTGTGGGTATAAGAAATGGACAAGTAAGTGAAGCATGGCGCACAGCGGGGGAAAATGAGAAAGGGGGGGGGGGGAAACATCCTATGGTGCCGAAGAAGAAAATTAAATCCCGGGGTGAAAATAGGGTTGAAAAAAATATTAGAGGACAATAATTGACCCAAAAAAAAAACGCAAACTGGCCGAAAGGAAAACGGCATGAGGGGTTCCCGGGAGGTAGGTGTACAGGACGAGACGCCCCGTGGTGTCTGGAGAACACCCGGGTGACTGCTCACAGGAGGCGAGCGGCCCGGAAAAAGAAGGGGGGGGCGTGTTCCCGGGAGCGAGGCGCGCCTGCGCAAGGGAAATTTACTATGGGCAAAGTGGGCAAGATGTGAACTGCGCAGGGCGCGGGATCGGCGCTGCAGAAAAGAATAGCCGGACAGTAAGGCGATGTAAAACAAAGAAAGAAAGGAGGAAAGAATAGTATAAATTGGGATAGGGGGAGGGAATCAGGGATAGGAGAGAGCTGTAATAAAAAATGGTGGAAGGGATCAAGCTGGATAACGGTGGGGGATAGGAACGAAGCAGGTAAGGTAAAAGATGAGACTCAGAGTAAAGGAGAGGAACGTAGAAGGATGTACCAGAGCAGGGAGCCAGGAGATCATGAAGATCATAGTCTCTGCAAGATAAATATACTACGATTTAGTGCATAAATCATGGTATTAGAAGAGATGAAATACATTTAAAATAATAAATTCAATTGCAACAATTTGGTGTAGTTATTTATGTGGAAACATAAAGTACAAGAAATCGCAGTACTAGAAAGAATATAGTAGTACAATAATGGGGGATAGTGTTACAAAAAGGGGGATAAGGTAAAACCCAATAATAAATAAATAAATAAATAAAGATAACAGTTTGATGTTATACAGTAAAAAAGTTCAATAATTAAGATCGAAATTCCCCATTCAGACCGTCGGGTTCAAGGGTTCCAGGGTATAGATCCAGTAGAGTTCTCGTTTTTAAAGGATGGCAACGTGATCGCCCCCACGTCGTGGTATAGTGAATGCGCTCAATCACCTGGAATCTCAGTTGAGATGGATGGTGATTGAACTTGAGAAAATGGGCTGGGATAGAAAGGAGAGTGTTTTTACAGCGGATTGTCGACTTATGTTTCGATTTTCCTATTTTTTCAGGGCCTGGGTAGTCTGTCCCACATAACCTAAGCCACAAGGGCATTAATCAGGTAGATTTACATATTGGAATAGACACGTAAAGAATCCTTTAACGGGGTATCTCTGTCCGGTATGTGGGTGGGTTAAAATATTCACCCTTATCACTGAAGGCTAAATTTCCCTTGGAAGGGCCCCGCTCCCGCACCGCGCCCTTCTTCTTCGGTCGTCGCTCTGTGAGCATCCCGCTGTTCTCGCACAAAGGACCCTTCGTCCCGTACTCCTAGCCCCCAGGTAACCCTCATGCCGTTTCCTTTTGGCCGTTTGCGTTTTTTTTTTTGGGTCATATTATTGTCCTCTAATATTTTTTTTATATGCCTATTTTTCAGCCCGGACTTTACATTTTTCTTCTTCTGGACACCCATATTGGTCTGTTTCCCCCCCTTCTCTCATCTTCTCCGCGTGACGCCCTTCATTGTTTCCATTTCTTTTTAGCCTTACAGGTGTCCCTCCCATTTAGAGCCTATACCTTCACCATTACCTCCCAACTTTTTGGTAAGATTACGCCTCTACTTTAGCAATTAAAATACCATTATATATGGTTCTAAACTCTACCTGTCACCCTTTACTTTTCCTTTTGTCATTGTTATTCGCTATTCCTTTTTCTGCTCCCTATTTTCCCCCTCTATGTGTTCTCCCCAAATTTTTCTCCCCCTTCTTCTCCTTTTTACCCCCTTCCTCCCCTCCCCCTTTTTTCTCCCCCCGTTTCACATGTTTTGGTTTTTATTTTTTTTTTATTATAGAGTTTTTGATAAAGGCAAACGCCGAAACCGATAAAGTATTGACATCAATCTCCAATTTATCCCCTATTAAAGTAAAGCACTTGTTGAGCATGTCCTTGTATATATTCCCTTTAAAGTAATTCTTTTTGGGAAAGATCTCCCTCAACAAATAAATGCATTAATTATCTCACGGCTATGCGGTTGGTGTGCATGGGTTATTATTTAAAATTTTGCCCCTTGGGTCTATGTTTTTGCCACCTCCAGAATTTCATTGTGCCACGTTACCTCATCTGCTCCCCCGTCACCTCCCCTCTCTGTCATTGTGCCACCGTGGCCCATTACTGTTTTTTCCACCTCCAGAATGTCATTGTGCCACTCTCTGACATCTGTGCTGCCGCCGTCACTCCATCTCGCTTTTGGCCACCTGTGACCTACTCCTTTTTGCCACCCCCAAAATGTCATTGTGCCACGTCTGACCTCATGCGCTGCCACGTCCCCCACTCTCTGTCATTGGCCACTCTTGACCTACTATTTTTTCCCCACCTCCAGAATGTCTTGTCCCACTGTCTGACCTCAGGGCCTTCTCCCGTGACCTACACCTGTGCTTTGTCCCACTGTCTGACCCATGCTGCTGCTGTGGGCTGCCTACCTACACACTCTGCATTGTCCCACTGCTGCCCTATACTGCTGGGGCTGCTGCCTGCCCTACACCTTGTCATGTGCCCTCGGGGCCTACCCCTGTTTTTGCCACCTCTGAATGTAATTGCCCTGTCTGACCTCATGCTGCTGCTGCTGTTGATCCCGTTAACTCCACACTGTGTCTTTGTGCCACTTTTTGGGCCCCTACTCCTTTTTTGCCACCCCAGAATGTCATGTCCCACTTCTAAACCTCATCTGCTGCCACGTCACCCTCTCTGTTCACTGTGCTCTCTGGCCTCTACTGTTTTGCCCCCCAAATGTCTTGTGCCCTGTTGCCCTCATGCTGCTGCCCCCTTCACCCCACTCTCTGTCATTGTCCCCACTCGGGGCTACCCCTTTTTTTTGCCACCTAGAATGTAATTTCCCACTGTCGACCTCATGCTTGCGCTATTGATGCCGTCAACTCCCCATGTGTTTTTGTCCCACTCTTTGGCCTCCCCTGTTTTTTGCCCCTCCAAATGTCAGGGCCCACGTCTGACCTATGCTGCTGTGGCTGCCCCTTCCCCCCCCACACTCTTCCCTGATTTGCCCCTAGCCCTAGTTTGTTTTTTTCAGTGTGGCGCCATGCTTTATCAGGTACTTTTCCCGTTTCATTTTTTTTGGTCATTTTGCCCCTTTTAAGTCCCCAGGGAATTTTAGGTAAAGCGATTCAAAGGGCGGGGGCATCATGTGGTTGTCATACTAAAAAACAACTTTGTATGAAGCCCAAAAAACAAGCTCCCCTCTGCAAATTTAACAGGGACAACTTTTTACAGCCCCCCTGCAGGCTCTGTGCACCTGGAAATATGTTTTTTAACGTGATTCGCCCCCAAGTAATTTCGGACCAAATTTTTTTTTGTGGGGAAAAATTTTCGGCGAAGTGACCAAACCGAATTTTTAGAAATTCGCCCTCTCTAGCAAAGATTTAAATAATTTTTTCGAGGGATCGTAGAACCCGAATGAAGAGACAAAAATCAAAAAAAATTTGATTTTAAAGTTTTCAGATGGTGGAAAAAATTGAACCCCCATTGATTCTTTAATAAGAAACTCGATAAATTCCGAACAGTTTCCGGGGTTCCACGTCAATCAAATGAGATATCTATATATTCTTGAAAAAAACTATATAGACAAAAAGGGGTTCTTTTCAGTAGAAATATTAAATTTATATATATATATATATTTTTTTTTTCTGAATTTCAAAACGGCCCCATAAACAAATTTTGGGTGGGAAGGGGTATTTGGGCCCCCTTCGCCGTTCCCACTTTTGGTGAAATGGGGTGGAGCCTTAGTGAAAATAATTATTCTTTAGTTTTAAATTCCAAACTTTATTAAGACTTGTTTTAAAGTTTGGGAAGGGAAACTTTTTATCAAATAAAAGTACCGCTTCTAAACCCAAATGGTGCTAAATGTTAGAAATAACAAGGACACATCAAAGTTAAAAATAAATATTCAGAATTCCAGGGAAAAACCTACAAGAAAATTTTAATACAAATCAAAATTCACGAAAAAAAAACTAGTTTGATTTTGGACAATGGGTTTTGGTAGAATACAAGTCCACAAAATGTAAAAAGATTGGATGGGACGAATCGACCTAGAAATGATGGGTCACCCAGGGGGGTTTCCTTGCCATCTTTAGGGGATTTTGGTGGAGTAATAAAGTTTTGGTAAAATTGGGGGAATTTTTTAATCCATTGGAACTTTTTTCTTTTTTTTTTATGGTACCCCCATCCTTTTCCTTTTCAAGAATGATTAAAAAATTATTTTTAAATTTTGGAAATGTACTTGATCTGATATTTTCCCTCATAAAGAATGAATCTTCCAAATTCAAAGGCCTCTTTTTTTATAATCAAAAAAAATTGCAGTCCCCAAATTACAAATTTCCTCTTTTTTTAGAAAAATTTTTTCAGGGCTTTCTGCTTTTTTTAAAGATAAGTTAAAAATTGGAGGTATTTTTGGGTTTTTAGTCCCTTAATTTTTTAAGGACCAAATCCAAAAAAACCTTAATATAATTACACTGGGGTCCGTGGGGTAGTACTTTGGCCCCGGGGTTTTAAAACAGGAGGAGAAACGGTCTATTACAATACTTGTTCAAATCCCTCATTAGGGGGCCCCCCGTTTTGCAGAAACATTCCTTTTTTTTTCTAAAAAACCCTTTTGAAAGAAAAGTTTTTCTAATAAATTTTATGTATATCTTTAAATAGAAAAAATTTGGGTTTTGGGAGCTACGGGTCGGGCCAAAATTTTAACCCCTTCTGTAGCGGGACAAAATTTCAGAAGGAAAAAGTTTATAAGTAGACAGGTTGTATATCTTAAAATAAACTTTTGCAGGAAAATAATCTTTTATCCTACTGATTCTTTTTTGTTTTTTTTTTATTTTTGACATTGGTTGCGTAACTGGCTTCTTCACCCTCTAAAGCCCCCTACCGTGTGCACAAGTCCCAGTGAAATATGCTGCACCCACCGATCAAAATTTTTATCAAAAATTACAATCACTCATTTGTCATGTTGTACCACAATCTGAGTTTTTGGATAAAATACCACAAACACCGACTTACACCCAGTCACTATCTTTTTTAGACTCAAGTTTAAAAACACAATGCAATACAGAAGAAATATTGCTCACTCAGATTCAAATGTCTGTCAGGAAAAGAAGGTTCCAGGTGGGGCCGTTTAATGGGCGGGAAAAAGCCGAATTTCGAAACCAAAGGGTTAAATAAAAAAAAGAAAAAAAAAAAATCGTAGGGGTTTAAAAAATAGTTTTGTTCCTCCAAAAGTTTATTAAGATTTTTTTTTCCCAAATTTTTTTTTTTGGGGATGAGCGATTTTTTCGGGCAAAATTGGGAAAATTGGGACGATTTTTTGGTGATTGTTAATTTTATTACTGTCAGTCATTTTCCCGGGGCTTCCTGGGGGGGCATTTTTTGGGGTCTGCAAATCAGTTAGAGCATGACAGGGTGGCTGGGTTTTGCAAATCATGGGCTGTTTTATTGTAAAGGTTGGTTTTTTGGCTTTGGAAAAAAAACAAAAATTTAAACCCCGTTTTGCTTTGAACAGGTTTTTCCCGTTCAGGATCAATGTTTTTAGGGGGGGGGGGGGGGGGGGGGGGGGATCACTTGAGCAAACTTTTTGTACCCTTTTCTCTCAATAAAGCTCGCTCAAAGACACGTTCTTCCTTTTTTCATACGACAAAATATGCTTTCGCTGTGAAAAAATTTGAATTAGGTAGATTTTTTAAACATTTCAGTTCTTATTTAGTTAGACAGAGGGCTTTTTTAAAAAAGGGATCTAGCGCTGAAAAGCCGCAGGGGGGAAAGGGGGGGTTCGGACCAAAAAAGACAGACCGGCTTGGTTGGAAAAAGGGGGGTGATATTGTACAGCCAGACTGTTCTTCAATCCTCATTGAAATTTTTCATTTTTTTTCCCCCTTTTTTGGGGCCCCACACCTTTTGGGAAATTTTTTACCTTTTATTTTGTGCATCCCCTTTTTGTTCAAAGAGGGCCCAAAAAGTTTCTTAAATTTTTAATACAGAAAAATTTTTTAGTAACTGTTTGTGTAAATTTTAAATTTTTGCCCAAAAAACCCCCTTTTGTTATCCGAATAAAATATTAAATAGCTGTAAATTTTCCCCTTTTGGGGGCCCCGTTTTGTTTAAAAGGGTCACCTTGCACTTAAATTTGGGGTTCAGAAAATTTTCTAGTAATGTTGGTGGGATTTCTTGGTTGCAAAAACCACCTTTTGTTATCCGTTTTAACTTTTTTTAAAAAAATGAAATTTCACTTTTTGGTTTTCGGCCCCATTTTTTGTTTTAAAGAACCACCTTGGGACTTAAATTTTTGGGTAAGAAATTTTCTAGTAACGTTGGTTTATTTCATCGGTGCAAAAACCACATTTTGTTATCCGTAAAACTTTTAAAAAGGGTTTTATTTTTACTTTGGTGCAGCCCAGTTTTTTTCAAAGAGCCCCCTTGTACTTTAAAAAAAGGATACCCGAAATTTTCTAGTAACTGTTGGTGTATTTTTGGGCAAAAACCACCTTTAGTTTTCCATATAAGTTTTTAAAAATAGCTTTTTCACTTTGGTGCCCGCCTAGTTTTGGTTTAAAAAGCCCATTGTACTTTAAAATTTTGGGGTTCAGACATTTTTTAGTAACTGTTGGTGTATTTTTAAATTTTGGGGCAAAAAACCCCCTTTTGTTTCCTATAACTGATTTAAAAAGCTTAAATTTTATTTGGGTTTCGGCCCAGTTTTTTTTCAAAGAGCCAAAACCCTTTTACTTAAAAATTTGGGGTTTTTAGAAAATTTTCTAGTAAATGTTGGTTTTTTTTAAACCGGGGCAAAAAAAAACCTTTTTTTTAACTGTTAACCCTTTTTTTTAGCTGGATTTTTACTTTAAATGTGGCCCAGTTTTATTCAAAAAAGCCACCTTTTAATTAAATTTTGGAAAAAGCCCTTTTTAGTAATTTGGTGTAAATTTTATTTGGGGGCATAAAAAAACCCCCTTTTGTTATCCGTTTTAACTGTTAAAAGCGTATTTCACTTTTGGGGCGGGGCCCCCCTTTTGTTTAAAAAGCCCCCTTTGTACTTAAAAATTAAAGGGTACAGAAAAATTTTCAGTAACTGTTTTTGGGGATTTCATTGGTGCAAAAAAACCCCCCCTTTGTTATCCATATAACTTTTAAAAAAAAGCTTTATGGTCACTTTGGTTCACCCATTTTGTTTAAAGAGCCACCCCTTTTACTTAAAATTTTGGAAACAAAAAATTTTTGTAACTGTTGGTTTTATTTCATTGGTGCAAAAAACCCCCTTTTTTTATCCGTTTTAAAAAAATTTTTAAAAAGCTGTAAATTTCCCCAATTTTTTGCGGCCCCTTTTATTCAAAGAGCCCCCTTTTACTTAAATTGGATACAGAAAATTTTTTTAGTAACTGTTGGGGGTATTTCATTGGTGGGGAAAAACCCCCCTTTTTTTTATCCGATAACTTTTTTAAAAAAACTTTTATTTCCCCTTTTGGGGGCGACCCCGTTTTGTTCAAAAAAGCCCCCCTTGAACTTAAAAATTTGGATAAAGGAAAAATTTTCCCCGTAACGTTGGGTATTTTTATTGGTGCAAAAACCACCTTTTTGTTTTCTTTTTATAACTTTTTAAAAGCTGTATTTCACTTTGGTGGGAGTCCAGTTTTGTTCAAAGAGCCCCCTTGTAAATTAAATTAGGGGTACAGAAATTTTTTAGTAACTGTTCTCGTGTTCATTGCTGCAAAAAAAAAGCAATTTCTCATCCGTGGAACTTTTTTAATTTTTTTTTTTTTTTTTAAAATTTCCCAAAACTTTATTGAAAGACATCAAGGGACCACTTTTAATACAGAACAAAAAAAATGACATCATGTTGTTAATTTTAGAAGTGGGTTTTTCTTTATAATTTTTAATGAGGACAAACTCATTCTGAAATACAAAAGGGACATAAAATGCCCCAACCCCCCCATTGGGTTTTTCAAAAAGAGTTTTGTGCTGAAAGGGCACGCAACTTTAGAGCTCAGTTTTTGGCGGGAGACTCGCTTCTTCAAAGGGATGTCTCGTGCATTAATAAAAAGAAAATCTAAATAATTTTCAAATCAACAAAAAAACTGTCCCACCCCTGAGGATACATCACTTTACAAAAGGGCTTTTGCAATCTTTTAAGGTGGAAAAAAGGGAAAAAAAACCGGGCCAAAAAGGTTTTTTCATTGCCCCAAAAGGTCCCCCAAGTTCCCCCGTATTCAATCAGTTTTAGGGCCAATTTGGGCCCCCCATGTTGCTACCTTTTTAAATCTAAACCTTTCCAAAGTCCCCCATATTCTGGAGATCCCCCAGAAAAAAACCAATTTCCCCCCCAAAACCCCGTAATACCTAGCTGTGGTCCCGAATGCGCTATTCACTGATCTCTTCCATACGTTGCAGTACAAAAATTTCCTGGAACCATTTTGAAAAAGGTTGGGAAATACCCAGTTCTCCAGTGCCCCCGGGATCCCCTACTCTAGCTGCTATAAACAAAAAAATCGTACACTTTCCCCCCCAAAGGGCACAAAATGGTAATGGGGGGCATAGACCGAAACATTTTGGGTTTGGGTCATTTTGGGAAGCATATACGCCTGACAAAATCAAACCTTTAATTTCTTTAAAACCAAAATGGGTTTTGGAGAAGTGGACCCCCCCCACCCTATATTTTCGCTTTTTACCCCGGGTGTTCCGTTACACTGCCCAAAAAGCTACCCGGGGCCATGGGGGGAAAACCCTTTTTGTTTGCAAATTCAGGACTTTGCCCCCGGTTTGATTTTTTAAGTTTAGTTTCCTGAAGTCTACAGGACCTATGTAAAAGGGTGCACCCCTTTTTCCATTCATTTTTGGAATGTCTCCCCCTTTTCCCTTGCCCAGCTTGCCCGAAAAAGGGAGGCTTTACTGTTTTTAAATTTCCGTATCCCCCCCTATATAAAAGATGACAGGTGTGGAGCTCTTTTGTGCAATGGTATGTGATCAAATGTGTTAGGGCCCTGTGAAGACCCGTTCACTTTTGCGTAGCATAGAAGTGCTGTAATTGTATATGTTTAAACCCAATTAAAGATCTCGGGTGAAATGGGGTCTGAGTTCTGCGAAGATCTAGGGCATTCCTGTTGAGTCTCAAAGTAAAAAGGCGTTACCACATGGTCTTGCGTACCCCCTAAAGGGCCAGCTAGGTAAATATCTGGGTTACCGATTACGGGTGTTAAGGGTCCCAACCCATGAAGAGTTGGAGCTGGCCCTTTACCCCCCAAGCTTGAAGAGTGCGCGATACCCAAGGGAGAAAAATATTTTAGCCTGGATAGGGCCTTTTTCCCGAGCCATGGTAGGGCTGACCCGGGGGGGCGCCCATATACGCTCTTCCCCTGAACCAATCTCTCCTGAGCCGTCTCCCCCCAACCTAAAAAGGGCTGCCCCGTTGCCGTGTAGTATGCCCGGGTCTGGTAGAGCCAACCCCCCTCCTTTTAGGGCTTATCAATGTGGGTTTTGCAAGTCTTTGGGGGCCTTCCAGCCTAGAATCTTTGAGGAATTATCTATTTTTAAAAAAGGTTCTGGGCAAAAAAATGGGGGGAAAGGGTTTGGAAATAAAAAAAGGGTCGGGTTGGACTTTTTTTTTACGATGTTTAATGCCCCTAACCCCTGAGAAATCCCGCTTTTCCCATCAGATAGATCCCCGTCAACGATGTTAAGAAAGGGGCCCAAAATTTATTTATATGTTTTGTCAGATCTGAGGAATATGGATCCCCAAGATATTTAAGTTTGTTTGCCCAAATGAATGGGAAGTTTTTCTTTTTAGCCCCCCCCCCACTTCGTCCGAGGGGTTTCATTCAGTGCCGCATTTGTTGTTTTTACCTTAAAATTGGAAAACATCCAAATGCTCTAGCACATTCTCAAGACTGGGAAGGATGTCAAAGTTAGTTTAATAAAAAAAAGCAGGTGTCTGATACGCTGCACATTTATTGCCCCCCCTTTGCCTCAATTCCCTTTATGTTTAGGATTCTGCCTTATATTCTGAAGCAAATGCTCCATTGTGACCGTAGGAATTTTGGGGAAAGTGGACAACCCTGCCTGGTGCCATTTCGGGTGGAAAAAGGTGCAAAAAAACCCTTAACCTTATTTTTTGCATAGGGATTTCTGTTATCGCTAATTTGTTGGGCATAATTGGTCCAAAATCCCCAACTTAGTAAAGCTCTCTCCATAAAGGGCCGTCCACTCTATTGAAAAGCTTTTTCCCATCTAGGTGCAGCAACGGGCACGGGTGACATTTCGCTTGGTGGGGTAATAGAAATCGTTTGAGGGTTTTATCCCCCGCTACACGGGTTTGGGACAAATCCAACTTGATCTAAATGGGTCAGGTCCCCAAGTAT
>JAODAL010035269.1:0-43147 GCA_025379985.1 Phyllomedusa bahiana | reverse complement strand
ACCCCCCCCCCCCAAAGGGGGTAAAACCCCGTTCTCCCCCGGGGGGTAAAATTTCCCCCCACCCCCCCAAGGGGGAAAATCCCCGCTTCCCCGGGGCGGAAAAATGCCCCCGCTTTCCCCCCGTAGAGGGTAAATGGTCTTTCCCCCCCCGTAGAGGGGGAAAAATCCCCCGTCTCTTCCCCCGTAAGGGGTAAATGCCCCGTTTTTCCCCCCCCCGTAAGGGGTAAAGCCCCTCTTTCCCCCCCCGTAGAGGCGGAAAGCCCCGTCTTTCCCCCCCTTTTGGGGCGGTAAAGCCCCGTCTTTCCCCCCGTAAGGGGGAAAATGCCCCTCTCCCCCCCGGGGGCGGTAAAACCCCCGTCTCTCCCCCCGTAAGGGGGGGTAAAAAGGCCCCGTTCTCCCCCTAGAGGCAGGGGACGGGGATGCTCTAAAATGGAAGGGGCCCCCGCATTAGAGTGTCCCAGAGTGTCATCAAAAGCTTTCAAGATGCAGAGAGACTGGAAGGTCCAGAAAGGGCAAAAAAAGTGGACGCGTTTGCTCCATCACACACTCATTGTAACAATTCCGCGGAGCCGATGTGAATGTCACAAACCCCAGGCACCGGGGGGGTAAAAAAAAGGGCGCCAGGGGGCCCGTCAGAGCGCGGGTAAGGGTTAAAATCAGGGCGGGCTAGTTACCTCTGTTGCCTGAACATCCGTTTCCAAATGTTACAAGCCTTTTTGATCTGATATTTCAGTCTGCACCCCCGTAAAATTTATCTGTGTCCTGATGGAGCTTTGATTTCACTGATTCCAAATATGAAGGGTTTTCTTTATGTTCTAAGACTTGCAAAAAAATTACGTCACTACCTGACTGTAACTAGCAACTGTGTCCATAGAGACAATACCAGCAGCGGCCACTAGGGGCATCACCGCCCTGGAGGAAGCACTGGTGGTTGTAATGAAGATAAAAGCTTCGCTCCCCTCCCCAGCAGAGGGGCTGCCCCTGTGGTAGGAACCAAACCCCCTCTGCACCGCGGACTTGTCACAAAAAACAAAAACTGATAAAACCCCAAAAGATATAGAGGAGGAGACCCTAAAAGGTGCAGCCCCCACCCCATGGTATATAGGACTGCAGGCCACAAAGGGGGAAAGGCGGGAGTGATTGGGTAAGAACCAAGGGGTTTTTCCCCCGGGTGAGGGGTGGGGGGTTTCCTTTCTCTGTTTTCCCCCCGGGTTGGGGCTTTTTTTTCTCGCTTTCCCCTGGTGATGGGTGCTGGGTCTTCTCTGCTTTCCCCGGGGGTGGTTCTGGGTTTCCTCTTTTCCCCCCAGTTTGGTTCTTCTTTGTTTCCCCTGTTTGGGTGCGGGGTTTTTCTTTTTAGGTTCGGTCTTCTTCTTTCCCTTGGTTTGGGGGCGGTCTTCTCTGTTTTCCCCCCCCAGGTTTCGGTTTTTTTTTTTCCCCCCAGGGGGTTCTGGGTTTTTTCCTGTTTTCCCCCCCGGTTTTGGGGGGCTGGGTCTTTTTGCTTTCCCCCCGGTTCGGGGTTCTTCTCTTTTCCCCCCGGTTGGGTCTGGGTTTCTTTTTTCCCCCCGGGTTTTTTGGGTCTTTTCTGCTTTCCCCCGGCCGGGGCTTTTTCCTTTTTCCCGGTCGGTTCTTTCCTCTGCTTTCCCCCCAGGCTCTGGGTCTTCTCTGCTTTCCCCCCAGGCTCTGGGTCTTGTTCTCTGCTTTCCCCCCACGCTCTGGGTCTTGTACTCTGCTTTCCCCCCAGCCTTGGCTTGTATCTCTTTCCCCCCCGCCTGGGTTTTTTGTACTCGCTTTCCCCCCGCCGGGTCTTTCTTGCTTTCCCCCCGGGCCCCTGGGTCTTGACTCTGTTTTTCCCCCGGGGCTTTGGTTTTTGCTCTCTCTTCCCCCCGGTTCTGGGTCGTCTTCTCTGCTTTCCCCCCGGGCTCTGGGTTTTTTTTTTTCCCCCCGGGTTTGGGTCTTTCTTGCTTTCCCCCAAGCTTGGGTTTGTTTGCTTTCCCCCCCACGCTCTGGGTCTTGTTCTCTGCTTTCCCCCCCCACGCTCTGGGGTTCTTGCTCTCTTTCCCCCCCCCTCGGGGTCTTGATGTTCCCCCCCCCCCCCCTCCCCCCCCCCCCCCCCCTTCTTTCCCCCCACCCCTCCCCCTCCCCCCCGCTTTCCCCACCCCTCCCCCCCCCCCATTTTGGGCGCCGTTTTTCCCCCCCCCCCCCCTCCCGGCCCCCCCCCCCGGGGGCCACCCCCCTTCTTTGCCCTTTTTTCCCCCCCACCTCCCCCCCCCCCCCCACCCCCCCCCCCCCCCCCCCTTTCCCCCTCCCCCCCCCCCCCCCCGGGCCCCCCCCCCCCCCTTTTTTTCCCCCCGCTTTTCCCCCACCCCCCCCTCTCTTCCCCCCCCCCCGGGGCCCCCCCCCCCCCCCCCCGCCCCCCCCCCCCCCCCCCCCCCCCCCCCCCCCGGGCGCCCGCCCCCCCCCCCGGGGCCCCCCTGTCCCCCCCCCGCCGGCGCCCGACTTTTTTTTCCCCCCCGGGGGTCCCCGCCCCCCCCCCCCGCTCGGGGGCTTTCTCTGCTTCCCCCCCCACGTGGGTTTTTTCCTGTTTTTTCCCCCACGCCTGGGCCTTTCTTGCTTTCCCCAGCTCTGGGTTTTTCTCTGTTTTTCCCCCGGGTTGGGTTTTCTCTTTTTTCCCCCGGCTATGGTCTGTACCTGCTTTCCCTTTGGGCTTTTGGATCGGCTTCTCTGTTTCCCCCCCCAGGCTCTGGGTCTTGTTCTCTGCTTTCCTCTGGGCTCTGGTTCGTCTTCTCTGTTTTCCCCGGCTATGGATCTTGTTCTCTGCTTCCTCTGGGCTTTGGGTCGTCTTCTCTGTTTCCCCCCAGGCTCTGGGTCTTGTTCTCTGCTTCCGTCGGGGCTAGGGGATTATTTTTGCTTCCCCGGGCTTTTGGGTTTTGTTCTCTGCTTCCTCTGGATCTGGGTCTTTTCCCCTGTTTTTCCCCCCGCTATGGATTTTGTACCTGTTCCCCCTTTGGGCTCGGGATGGGCTTCTCTCTGCTTTCCTCTGGGCCTGGGTCTTGTTCTTTGGTTTTTCCCTTTGGGGCTTGGGTCGTTTTCTCTGTTTCCCCCTTTTGGGCTTTGTGTTCGTTTCTCTGCTTTCCTCTGGGCTTTGGGTCGTCTTCTCTGTTTCCCCCCGGGTTTTTGGGTGCTTCTCTTTTTTTCCCCCCCAGGCTCGGGGGTCTTTTCCTGCTTCCTCTGGGCTTTGGGTCTTCTTCTCTGTTTCCCTCGGGCTCTGGGTCTTGTTCTCTGCTTGCTCTGGGTCTTGTTCTCTGCTTTCCCCCGGCTATGGATCTTGTACTCTGCTTCCTCCTTGGCTCTGGGTCATCTTCTCTGTTTTCCCCCGGCTATGGATCTTGTTCTCTGCTTCCTCCTTGGCTCTGGGTCATATTCTCTGTTTTCACACGGCTATGGATCTTGTTCTCTTGCTTTCCTTCCGGGTATATTCTTATTCTCTGTTTCTCTTGGGGGCTATGGATCTTATCTGCTTCCCCCGGGCTCTGGGTCTTGTTATCTGCTTTCTCCTGGCTTTTGTTCTTGTTCTCTGGTTTCCCCCGGGTATTGATCTTATTTACTTGTTACTCTGGGCTATTGATCTTATTCTCTGCTTCCTCTGGGCTATGGATCTTATTCTCTGCTTCCTCTGGGCATCTGGGTTTGTTTTTCTGCTTCCTCTGGGTCTTGTTCTCTGTTCCCCGCTTTTTGTACTCTGCTTCCCCCTTTGGCTCGGGGTCTTTTCTCTGTTTTCCCCCGGCTATGGATCTTGTTCTCTGCTTTCCCCGGCTATAGATCTTATTCTCTGCTTCCTCTGGGCTATGGATCTTATTATATGCTTCCCTCGGGCTCTGGGTCTTGTTCTCTGCTTCCTCTGGGATCTGGGTCTTGTTCTCTGCTTTCCCCCGGCTATAGATCTTATTCTCTGCTTCCTCTGGGCTATGGATCTTATTCTCTGCTTCCTCTGGGCTCTGGGTCTTGTTCTCTGCTTGCTCTGGGTCTTGTTCTCTGCTTTCCCCCGGCTATGGATCTTGTACTCTGCTTCCTCCTTGGCTCTGGGTCATCTTCTCTGTTTTCCCCCGGCTATGGATCTTGTTCTCTGCTTCCTCTGGGCTCTGGGTCTTGTTCTCTGCTCTCCCCGGCTATGGATCTTGTATTCTTCATGTCTTCTCAGACTGATGGGGTTTTTCTCTTCCTCTACAGGGATGAGGATCAGTCTTGTTACTCTGAGGGACCATGCTGTTGATCTCTTCCATACAGTAAGTACAGGAAATGAAAAGAACAGTCTAATTTTTGTGATTTAGGGGTCAGATTCTTAGAGACTCCCTTACTAGTGACTCCATTCTAGGATGTGACTGTGGACACTGTGATTGACGGATGCAGGTGTCTCTGTAGCTCCTACGCCTGAATTACTGTAATGATGTTCTCCACTGAAGAACAGGCTACTTCTGTTCAGGATTTTCATCAAATTCATAATATTTTTGACAAGTTGTGACCTCTAGCTGTGAGGGGTGAGCTCCAGTGGGTTTAGAATGGCAAATGTTGCTCCCATCCACAGAAACTTTTAGAAGAGAAAAAAACCAGTAATTTCGGCCAATTAAGTAGGGGAAAAACCCGGAACTACGGGGAAAAAGTAAAAGGAAGAACCCGGTAATACGGGCAAGAAAGTGGAGGAAAAAATCCGGTAACAAAGGGGCCAGAAAAGTAGGAAAAGCCGGTAACTTTGGGCCCAGATAGTAGGGAAATCCCTTTAAATACGGGGCCAGATAGTAAAAGGGGGAAACCGGAAACTCCCGGGCCAGAAGTGGGAGGAGAACCCCAAAAACCTACAGGCCAGTTAGAAGGAGGAAAAAGGCCGGGTAACTCCCGGGCCCAATATTTAGAGGAAACCCCCCGGGGGGGGGAAACAAACAACCAGTTTGAAAGAGGGGGGGGAACCCGGGTTAACTACGGCCAAATTTTAGTAGAGGAAAACCCGGAAAAAAACGGGCAAAATAGTAGGGGGAAAAACCGGTAATTTCAGGCAGTTAGTAGAGGAGAAGCCGGAAACTACAGGTAAATTGTAGGGGAGAACCCGGTCCCTACGGGTCATTTATTTGAGGAAAACCCGGTTTAATTTACGGGGCCAGTTTAGAAGAGGAAAGGGCCGGGAAACTACGGGGAAGTTTAGTAGGGGGAGAAGCCGGTAAACTACGGGGCAGTTTTAGTAGAGGGAGAAGCCGGAAACTACGGGGCAGATAGTAAGGGAAGCCGGTAACTACAGACCAGATAGTGGAGGAGAAGCCCGGTAATACAGGACCAGTTTTGTAGAGGAAAAACCCGGTAACAACGGGGCAGATGAAGAGGAAAGCCGTAACTACAGGGCAGATAGTAGGGGGAAGAACCCGGAAACTACAGGGCAGTGTAGGGGAAAGAAGCCGGAAAACTACAGGAAAGGATAGTAAAGAAGAAACCCGGGGTAACTACAGGGCAAAAAGTGAGGGAAGCCGGTAACTACGGGGGAAGTAGTAGAGGAAACCCGGGAAAATACGGGGCCCGAATTTAGGGGAGAACCCGGGAAAATTTAAGGGCGGGAAATTTAGGGGAAGAAGCCTTTAACTCCCGGGCCAGATGGGTAGAGGAAAGCCGGAAACTAAAAACCAGAAGTAGGGAAACCCGGGGTAACTCGGGGCCAGATAGGGGGGAAGGAACCCGGAAAATGGGGGGGCGGGATAGGGGGGAAGAAGCCGGAAAACTACGGCAGAAGTAGATGGAGAAAGGCCGGGGAACTAGGGGCCCAGATAGTAGGGGGAGAAGCCGGTAAACAACGGGAGATTTAAAGGGCCCCCGGTAAAAAAACCGGGATGGTAGGAAAACCCGGTAACTACGGGGCAGATATAGGAGGAAGCCGGTAAAACAAGGGGCAATAAAAGGGGAAAGGGGTAACTACGGGCCAAAGTATAGAGAAAACCCGGTAACTACGGGGCCAGATAGAAAGGGGAAAAAGGGCCGGAAATTTAGGGGGCCAGATGGTAGAGGAAAAAGCCGGAAAAACTACGGGCCAGATGGTAGGGGAGAACCCGGGAAAAATACAGCCAAAAAGGTAGAGGAGAAAGCCGGTAACTACGGGGGCAGATGGTGGGAAAAAAGGGCCGGAAAACTCCCGGCCAGTTTGTAGAAAAAAGCCTTTAACTACGGGGCCAGAAAGTAGAGGAGAACCCGGGAAAACCTAGGGGGCCCAGATAGTAAAGGAAAAGCCGGTAATTTAGGGGGCCCAGATAGAAAAAGGAAAGAACCCGGTCAACTACACCCCAAGATAGTAGAGGAGAAGCCGGTAACAACAGGCAGTTTGTAGAGGGAGAACCCGGTAAACAACAGGGCAGATATAGAGGGGGAAGCCGGTAATTTAGGGGGGAAAAATAGTAGGAAAGGGCCGGTAATACGGGGCAGATATTAGAGGAGAACCCGGTAATTTAAGGGCAGTTAGTAGAGAAAAGCCGGAAACTACAGACCAAAGTAAGGAAAAACCGGTAACTACGGGCCAGATGGGTAAGGAAAACCCGGTAACTACGGGGCAGAATAGAAAGGAAGCCGGGTTAACTAGGGGGCCCGGGATATAGAGGGAACCCGGGTTAACTCGGGGAAAGATATAGAAAAGGAACCCGGGTTAACACGGGACCAGATAGAGAGGAAAGCCGGTAATACGGGCAGAAAAGTAGAGGAAAAGGGCCGGGGTAACTACAAAAAAAAGATGGTGGGAGGAGAAGCCGGTAACTACGGGCCCAGATTTTAAGAGGGGGCCCGGTAACCAAAACAGCCCAAAGATGGTAGAGGAAACCCGGGGTAACTACAGGGCAAGTGGTGGGAAGGGAACCCGGTAACTACGGCCAAAATTAGGGGGAAAACCCGGAAAATTACAGGAAAAGATAGTAGAGGGGAAGCCGGTAACTACGGGCCAGATGGTAGGGGAAAAGCCGGTAACTACGGGGAAGATAGAAAGAGGAAAACCCCGGTAACAAAAGGGCCCAGATAGTAGAGGGAAGCCGGAAAAACTACGGCCCATTTTTAAAAAAGGGGAAGAAGCCGAAAACTACAGGGAATAGTAAGGAGAAGCCGGAAACCCAACGGGCCCAAAATGGGGAGAGGAAAAAGCCGGTAATACTCCCAAATAGTAGAGAAAAAACCCGGTAACTACAGGCCAGATGAAGGGGGGAACCCGGGAAACTACAGGGAAGAAATTGGAGGGAAGCCGGGTAACAAAGGGGGGCAAAATAGTGGAGGGGGAACCCGGAAATACAGGCCCGGGAAAAGGAGGAGAACCGGTAATTTACAGGGCAGATAGAGAGGAAGAAGCCGGTAACTACGGGGAAAGATAGTAGGGGAAAAGGAAGCCGGTAATTTTGGGGGGCCAGATAGTAGGGGGAAAAGGGCCGGAAACCCTACAAAACCAATAGAAGGGAGAACCCCGGTAACTAAAAGGCCCAGATATTAGAGGAAAACCCGGGGAACCCTACAGGGCAGTAGTAGAGGAGAAGCCGGTAACTACGGGGCCAGATAAAAGGAGAAGCCGGTAACTACGGGGCCAGATATAGGGGAAAAAAACCGGGAAATTACAGGCCAGATATAGAGGAAGAAGGGGTAACTACGGGGCAATATAGGGGGAGAAGCCGGAAACCCTACGGGCCGGGTTTGAAAGGAAACCCGGAAAATACAAAACCGATATAGGGGAAACCCGGTTTAAAAAAACGGGACCAGATGGAAAGAGAAAAAAGCCGGTAACTACGGGGCCAGTTTAGAGGGAGAACCGGGTTTAACTACGGGGCCAATTTTGGTAAGGAAAAACCCGGAAACTACAGGCCCAGATAGAAGGGGAAGAACCCCGGTAACAAACGGGGCCGGGTAGTAGAGGAGAACCGGTAACTACAGGAAGATATTTAGGGGAAAAAGGCCGGTAACTACGCCAGATAGTAAAAAGGAAGCCGGTAATCAGGCCAGATAGTAAAGGGGGAAAGAGCCAGGGGGGGGGGAAAAAGGTAATTTAAGACCAGATAAAAGGGGAAGAAACCCGGTAATTTAAAAGGGAAATTAGTAGAGGGGGAGGGCCGGAAAACTCCCGGGCAAAAATTAGTAGGGGAAAGGGCCGGAAATAAAAGGGCCAAAAGGGGAGGAGAAGCCGGTAACTAGGGGGCCCCCAGAAAAGTAGAGGAAAAAACCCCGGTAAACGGGGAAAGATGGGTAGAGGGAAAGGGGGTTTAACCCTACAGGCAGATATTTAAGAGGAGAAGCCGGTAACAAGGGGGCCAATAGTAGAAAAGAACCCGGTAAACTACTAAACCAAATGTGGGGAAAAAGGGGTAAATTTAAAACCAATAGTAGGGGGAGAAGCCGGTAACACGGGGGCAGAAAGTAGAGGGGGAACCCGGTAACTACGGGGCCAGATTGTAGAGTAACCCGGGTTGTTTTATACAGGGCAGATGGGTTTAGAGGAAAAACCCGGGAAAATACGGGCAGTAGTAAAAGGAAAAAGGCCGGTAACTACGGGGCAAAATAGTAGGGGAAAAGGGCCGGGGAAACTACAGGGCCAATTAGTAAGGAGAAGCCGGTAACTACGGGGCCAGATAGTAGAGGAAAAACCCGGGGTAAACTACGGGGCCGGGATAGTAGAGGAAAAGCCGGAAAACAACGGGCCCAATTTTGTAAAAGGGGGAACCCGGGTAACTCCCGGCCAGTTGAGAGGAGAAGGCCGGTAACTACAGGGGCAAATAGAGAGGGGGAAGCCGGAAACTACGGGGCAAAATTGTAGAGGAAAAACCGGGTAATTTCGGGGAAAATTATTTTAGAAGAACCGGTAACTACGGGCCAGATAGTGGGAAGGAGACAACCCGGAAACTACAAAACCAAAAAATAGAAAGGGGAAGAAGCCGGTAACAACGGGGCCAGTTTGAAGAGAAAAAAGCCTTTAATAAGGCCAAAAAGTGAGGAGAAGCCGGAACTACAAAACCAAAAAGTAGAGGGAGAAAGCCGGTCACTACGGGCCAGATAGAAAGGAGAACCCGGGAAAACTACCAGGCCATAATAAAAGAGGAAACCCGGGGGTAACTAAAGGCAGATGGTAGAGGAGAACCCGGTAACTACAGGGGCCAGAAAGTGGGGAAAAGCCGGTAACAACGGGCCAGAAAGTAGAGGGGGAAGGGCCGGAAAATTTAAAACCAGATAGTAAAAGGGAGAAAGCCCCCGGGTTAAACTACGGGAAAAATAGTGTAGGGAGAACCCGGAAAACTACAGCCCAGAAAGTAAGGGGGAGAACCCCCGGTAATTTACAGCCAGATAGTAAAAGGAGAACCCGGGGTAACCGGGCCAGTTTTAGAGGGGGAAAGAAACCCCGGAAAACTACGGGGGCGGGATGGGTAAAAGGAAAGCCGGAAAACTACGGGGCAAAAAAAGGGGAAAGGGCCGGGTAACTACAGGGCAGATTATAGAGGAAAAAGGGGTTAACTACGGCCCGATAGTAGGGGAGAAAGGGTAACTCCCCGGGAAACAGATAGTAGAGGAGAAGCCGGAAAACAACAGGGAAAAATAGTGAGGTGAACCGGGGTAACTACAGGGCCGGGTTTGGAAGGAGAAGCCGGTAATTTTACGGGGCGGGGTTGGGGGGAAGGAGGAAAGCCCGGAAAAAAAAAGGAAAATTAGTAGGGGAAAACCCGGTAATACAGGGCAGATAGTAGGGAGAAAGCCGGGAACCAAAGGGAGTTTAGTAAAAGGAGAACCCGGTAACTACGGGCCCCGATAGTAGGGGAAAAAGGGGCCGGAAACTACGGGGGCCAGATATTAAAGGGAACCCGGGTAACTCTGAAGGGGAGTGCCGGAAACTAAGGTTTTTGAAAGGGGGAACCCGGGTAATTTACAGGGCAGATAGTAGAGAAAAAGGGCCGGTAACAAACGGGGCAAAATAGAAAGGGGAGAACCCTTTAACCCAACCGGGGCCAGAAAGTAAAAGGAGACCGGTAAACTACGGGGCCAGTTAAAAAAAAGGGGAAAGAGAAGAACCCGGGGTAACAACGGCCAGATGTAGGGGAAGAACCCTTTTTAATACGGGACCAGATAGTAGAGGAGAACCCCGGAAACAACAGGGTTGGAGGGTAGAGGAGAACCGGGCCCTCCCGGGGCCCGATGGTAAGGAGAACCCGGGGAACTACGGGGGCAGATAAGAGGAGGATGCCGGTAACTACGGGCCAAAATATTTAGAGGAGAAGGGGTAACTACGGGCGTAGTAGGGGAGAACCCCGGGAAACTACAGGGAGATAGAAAGGGGAAAAGCCGGTAACTAAGGGTTTATAGAAAGGGAGGAAGCCGGAAAAATACGCCCAGAAGGTAGAGGAAAAAGCCGGGTAAAAAAGACCAGAAAAAGAAAAGGGAAAAAACCCGGAAACTAATGGGGGCCAGATAGTAGAGGAGAAACCCGGGAAACTCCCAAGGGAAAAGATGGAGGAGAAGCCCGGAAACCCTTACAGGGCCCAAAATTAGTAAAAAGGAAACCCGGGAAAACAACGGGCCCAAAAGTTAGGGGAAAAAGAAGCCGGTAACTAAAACCAATATTTAGAGGAGAACCCGGTAAACTAAAAACCGGGATAGTGAGGAAAAAGCCGGTAACTACGGGGCCATTAAAGTAGGGGGAAGCCGGAAACCCAAAGGCCAGATGGGGTAGAGGGGGAACCGGTAATTTCGGGGCTTTTATTAAAAGGGGAACCCGGGTTTTAACTACGGGGCCAAATTTAGTAGAGGGGGAAGGGGTAACTTACGGGGAAGATAGAAAAAGGGAAAAAACCCGGTAATTTAGGGGCCCAGAAAATTTAAGGGGAAAAGCCGGTAACAAACGGCCCAATAGTAGAGGAGAAGCCGGAAACTACGGGGCCAGATAGTAGGGGAAGAAGCCGGAAAATACGGGGCGATAGTAAGGGGGAACCCGGTAACTAAGGGCAAATGGGTAGAGGGGGGAACCCGGTAAACACAGGGCCAGATAGTAGAGAAAAAGGGCCGGGAAACCCAACGGGGACAATTTTAAGAAAGAACCCGGTAAATACAGCCCAGTTTAAGGGGAAGAAGCCGGTAACTACGGGCCAGTTTGTAGGGGAAAAAACCCGGGTAAATACGGCCAATAGTAGGGGAGAACCCGGAAACTACAGCCAAAAATAAAAAAAAGAAGCCGGAAACTACAGGGCAGATAGTAGAGGAAACCCGGTAAAAACAGGCAGAAAAGTAAGGAGAACCCCCGGTAAATACGGGAAAGTAGTAGGGGGAAGAACCCCGGAAAATACGGGGCCAGAAAAGTAGAGGAGAACCCGGGTTAACTACAGGCCAATAGTAAAGGAAAAAACCGGGGTAACTCGGGCAGAAAAATAGAGGGAAGCCGGGTAATACGGGGCAAAATAGTAGAGGGGGAAGCCGGAAACAAACGGGGCCAGATATTTAGGGGGAAAGCCGGTAAATACGGGGCCAAATAGTAGAGAGAAGCCGGTAATTTGGGGCAAAAAGTAGAGGAAAAGGGCCGGTATACTACGGGGCGGATAGTAGAGGAAAACCCTTTTTAACTAAAAGCCAGTGGGTAGGGGGAAGAAAGCCGGAAAATTACGGGCCAATGTAGAGGGGAACCCCGGTAACTACAGGCCAGATAGTAAAGGAGAAGCCGGTAACTTCGGGGCCCAGATATAAAAAAGAACCCGGAAAAAACTAAAAGGGCAATAGAAAGGGGAAAAAAAGCCTTTACAACGGGGCCCTTTTAGTGAGGAGAACCCGGGTAATACAGCCAGTTTAGTAGAAGAAGCCGGTAACTGGGGGCCAATAGTAGAAAAGGGGGGTTTTAACTACGGGGCAATATTGGGAGGAGAAGCCGGTAAAACCTCCCCCCAAAAACCCCCAATTAATTGGGAATGGGAGAAAAAACCCGGGTTAATTACAGCCAGATAGAAAGGGGAAGAAGCCGGTAACAACGGGCCCCGATAGTAAGGAGAAACCGGGTAACTACGGGCCCAGTAGAAGAGGGGAACCCGGGAAAAACTACGGCCAGATAAAAGGGGGAGAACCCGGGTAATTTACAGGCCGGGTAGTAAGGAAAAGGGCCGGGTTAAATACAGGCCGGGATATTGAAAAGGAAGCCGGAAAAAAAACCAGGCCAGTGTAGGGAAACCCGGAAAACTACGGGCCAAAGTGGGGAGAGGAGAACCCGGGTAATTTTTAAAGGCCAGAAAAGTAGAGGGGGAAAGGGGTTTAAATATCAGGCAGTTAGTAGAGGAAAAGCCGGTAACTACAGGACCAGATAGTAGAGGAGAAGCCGGTAAACGGGGCCAATATAGAGGAGAACCCGGGTTGGGGTATAAAGGGGGCAAAACAAGGGAAAATTTATAGGATGAACCCGGTAACTAGGGGCAAAAGATAAGGGGAAAAGGCCGGGTTTAACTACGGGCCCAAATAGTAGAGGGAGAAACCGGGTTTAACTACGGGGGCCCTATAGTAGAGGAGAACCGGAAAAACTACAGGCCGGGAAAAGTAGAGGGAAACCCCGGAAACTACGGGGCAATAGTAGAGAAGAAGGGCCGGTAATTACAGGAAGATATTAGGGGGAGAAGCCGGTAACAACAGGGCAGTTGGGAAAGGGGAGAACCGGTAACTCCAGGAAAAGTTTGTAAGGGGAAAGAAGGGGGGAAAATTACGGGGCCCGATAGTAGGGGGAGAACCCGGGAAACTCCCTCCAGTTCAGGATATTGGGGATAAAAAAACCGGAAACTACAGGCCAGATAGTAGAGGAGAAGCCGGTAACTACAGGCCAGATAGTGGGAAAGAACCGGTAACAAAGGGGCCAGATATGGGGGAAAAAACCCGGGTTTAATTTCCAGGCCAATTAGAGGAAAGCCGGGTAACTACAGGCCAGTAATAGAGGAAAATTAATCGGGAATAAGAGGGAACAAAAAATAAATAATGAAGGGGAGAACCCGGGTTAATTTAAAGGGGCAGTTTAGTAGAGGGAGAAGCCGGAAAACTACAGGGCAGATAGTAAGGAAAAAGCCGGAAAACTACGGGGCAGAAAAGTAGAGGAGAAGGGGAAATTTTCCCAGGGCGGGATATTTAGGGGGAAAAACCCGGTAACTACGGGCCCAGATAGTGAGGAAAGCCGGAAAACAAAAGGGGCCGGGTAGAAAGAGGAAACCCGGGTAACTACAGGCCAATAGTAGGGGGAAAGGGCCGGTAAATTTTCCCCAAGGGCAGATAGTAGAGGAAAGCCGTTTAACAACAGGCGATGGAAAGGGGGAAAAGGCGGAAAACCTACAGGGCAGATGAAAGGGGGGAGAAGCCCGGGAAACCTACGGGCAGAAAGTAGGGGAGAAGCCGGAAAACTACGGGCCCAAATAGTAGGGGTGAACCCGGGTTTAACTACGGGCCAATAGTGGGGGAAAAGAACCCGGTAATTTCAGACCAGATAGAAGGGGAGAACCCGGGAAACCCAAAAAGGGCATTAGTAGGGGAGAAGCCGGGTAACTCCCAGGCAGATATTGGGAGGAAAAGGCCGGGGTAACTACAGGGGCAGTTTATTAGAGGAAACCCTTTAACTACAGGGAAAAAATGGGGGAAAAAGGGACGAGGGGAAAGTCGGAAATTTTACAGACCAGAGTAAAAAGGAGATGGGGTAACTACGGGGCAGATAGTAAAAGGAAAACCGGTAACTACAGGGCGGGATGGGTAGAGGAAAAGCCGGTAACTACGGGCCCAAAAAAAAAAATAGAGGGGGGAAACCCGGGAAAAAAAAAACCCAAAAAAAAAAAAAAAAAAAAAAAAAAAAAAAAAAAAAAAAAAAGCCTAAAAAAAAAAAAAAAAAAAAAAAAAAAAAAAAAAAAAAAATTAAAAAGAAAGAACAGAAAAAAAAAGAAAAACAATAACAAAAAAGAATAAAAAAGCTAAAAAAAAAAAATAAAAAAAAAAAATAAACAAAAAAACAACCAAAAAAAAAAAAGAAAAAAAAAAAGAAATCAAAAAAAAAAAAAAAAAAAAAAAAAAAAAAAAACAAAAATTAAAAAAAAAAAAAAAAACCAAAAAAAAACCAAAAAAAACCGGGGCCAGATAGTAGGGGAGAACCCGGGTAACTTACGGGCCAGATGGGTAAGGAAAAACCGGTAACTACAGGCCAGTTTTTAAAATTAAAATTTTGGAAGGAAGGTGGATCCCTTTAAGTAATGCTAGGGTCCAGAAAGACAGGTTATTTGGGGGGTGGGGGCTGCAGACAAGGCCTGAAGCTACCCAACTCCCCTAGCCGAGGTGGTGGCCAGAAGGAATTTAATTTTTTGGGTACTGGAATCTGTGGTAAACCAACGCCTAGGGGGGGTTTTGAAGCAAAAAGGGTGCATTTTTCCTCAAAGGGGGGACTACAAAAACCTTTTGGAGAAAAAAATAAAAGGACAGGGGGGAATTAACCCCCCCCCCCCCCCAAAAAAAAAAGGGAACCCCAATATTTTTGGACCCAAAATTTTCCCAAACTTGGGTTAAAAGGGGCCATCATAGAGTTTGGGGAAATTTTTGGGCACCAACCGAAATTTTGTAGGGTGCAAGGGAAAGTTTTCCCCAAAACCCACCCGGGAAAGGAAAACTCTACCCCCAAATGGGGTTGGAAAACCCCCTCCCCCAAACTCCCAATGCAGCAACCCAAAAGAAATCTTTCTGGTCCCTGTAAGGATTTTTTTCCATGTACCCCTGCCCTTTTGACTGGAAAGTTTTTCTTGAAAATTTTTTGTTAGGGATTTCCTCCAAACCCAAATAGGGCGACTGGTCAACCCAGGTTTTAAAGGGCCTAAATTTTTTTCCGCCCTTTGGGGCAGAGCTGGGGTTGCCCTAAAATCCCGGGTTCGCATTTTTGAGGGAGGGGTCCAGTTTTAAAACCAGGACTCACCCTTTCTGGGTTGGGAAAATAAAGACCTATATGGCCAAAGGGTAAAGAATTTTGGCTTTAATGAAAAACCACCCGTACCACCACGGGGGGGAAGCCCCCGGGGGCCCCCTTAAACCCTTGGGGCCCAACCTGGGGGTTTTTTTTTTGGGGTTTTAAATTTTTTTTTAAATTTTTTTAAAAAACAAAACAAATTACACACAAAGCATAGAAAAAGAAAAATAGGCACAGGTGCAAATGAACACAAGCCCGGCAAAGACGGGCATAGTTTGGATAACAAAAGCTAACAAAACACATAAAAAAAGGAAAAACCATAAACAAAAAAAAAGTCAAAAAATTTAATAAAATACAAAAAGCCCAAATTTAACAAACTAGCTAAGGAAGTTTAAACCAAAAACCCGGGGCAAAATGAGAAACCACCTGGAGTATTTTTTTTTACTGCATATACTTCCTTGTGAGAGGAAGAAAAGCAGAGAAAGAGGCAAATGGCAGAGTATGAGAGACATGTACAGTAGCTGTAGGGTGGACCCCCAAAAATACACCCCACCGGTGGGCCCAGAACCAACTCAACTGGTGGACTCCTAGAATCAACTCCACCGGTGGGCCCAGAACCAACT
The DNA here is from genome assembly GCA_025379985.1 of Phyllomedusa bahiana. NCBI lineage: Eukaryota > Metazoa > Chordata > Amphibia > Anura > Hylidae > Phyllomedusa > Phyllomedusa bahiana. Next base: position 27,598 of record JAODAL010035269.1, on the reverse strand, counting down.
CAACTGGTGGGCTCCTAGAATCAACTCCACCGGTAGGCCCAGAACCAACTCAACTGATGGGCTCCTAGAATCAACTCCAACGGTGGGCATAGAATCAACTCCACTGCTAGGCCCAGAAACAACTCAACTGGTAGGCCCCTAGAATCAACTCCACTGGTGGGCCCAGAAACAATTTCCACTGGTGGGCCCCAAAGGAATCAACTCCACTGGTGGCCCGGAAAAAACCCCAACGGGTGGGCCCCAAAACAACTCCCAAGGTGGGCCCAGAAACAACTCAACTGGTGGGCCCCTAGAATCAACTCCACCTGTGGGTCGTATGCACCCCAGTCCGACACTGTGCAGCACACCCCATCTTTGAGTGATCCGATGGAAGGTTTCTACCTTCTGGGACCGTTTCCTTGGCATAATCTGAGATGGACTTGTTTGTGGACTGCTGACCATAGGGTGAGGCTATCTTTTGCCCATTCTGTGCTCCGTGCCACTTCTCTCAGGGTTGGGGTTGTTGCACCTCCCTGATTGTGGATGTACAGGGATGCAGTCACCCTTATAGCCTTCCCTATGAGCAGAGGGGAAGCTAGATGAATAGCTCCGAACTATCTTTAGATTCGATGACTTGAGCCTCTTCCATGAACCCTCCTGGTGCCCTACACTATGATTTTGTTCAGATGAGATTTCAACCAGACATGGATGAATCTGTGATCAATAGGGCTCTTGTGAGGCTGAACCAAGGACTGTGCATCTGAGAGATCCCTACATGCCAGGGATCGGCAAACCCAAAAAGTACAAACCAAACATCTTGAGCTTTCTTAAAAATTCTATGAAAATTTCCCACCTCTTTATAGTCAAGAGGCAGGATGGTAGGATTGGTGGTGTGCTGGAATCTGTATGTAGTGATTATAGATTGTATAGATGGGTTGTGGTCTTTCATTTATTGCTTTTATTTTCCCTTTCCCTGCGTTCGCTGCTTGTCCAGGACCTTCCGCCCCATTTTGTAAGTCCACTCCCACTCCTTTTTCCCTGGCTTAAAAATTGGTTGGTGGCGGTGGCCTTCTCTTATCAGCCTCTACCTTCCCGCACCCTTTTTATGAAATTTCGTCCACATTATTTCCCCAAATCATGTGGTCACCATCTCCCGGCAGCCAAGCCGCTCTTTCTTCACGACCGGGGGTTCCTGCACTTTTTTTTTATTTGACATTCCTATTGACACCCAAACCTCCCCCTCCAGCTTTTTTGCAGGTCCTCCCAGTGCTAGGGGGGGAAATCGGGCCCTTTGTTCTAACCTTGCCCTCTCCAGACCCGTCCTTGCCCTTTTCATTACCTTTGCTCCTCCTCCTGACCCGTCCCCTGCCCTTTCCATTACTTTGTGTCTCCCCCCTAGACCCGTCCTCGCCTTTTTCCTTTACCTTTTTGGTCCCCCTCCTCCTAGACCCGTCCCCTTTCCTTTCCCCTTACTCTGTGTCCTCCTCCTCCCCCGCCTCTGGCTTTCCCAAAACCCCGTGCTTCCTTAGACCTGTTCTCGCCTTTCCATTATTGTGCTCCCCTCCTAGACCCGTCCCTGCCCTTTTCCATTATCTGTGTCCCCTCCTAGTTTGGTCCCCTGCCTTTTCCCTTACCCGTCCTCCTTCCTGACCTGTTCTGCCTTCTCCTTTACTTTGTCCTAAATCGTAAAACCCGTGTCTGCCTTCTCCATTTCTCTGTGCTCCTCCTTAGACCTGTCCTCTGCTTCCCATTACCTGTGCTCCCCCTCTAGACTTTTCCCCCGCCCTTCTCCATCACTCTGTGCTCCTCTCCTAGACCTGTCCTCTGCCTTCTCCATTACTCTGTGTTCCTCCTCCTAGACCTGTCCTCTGCCTTCTCCATTACTCTGTGCTCCTCCTCCTAGACCTGTGTTCTATCTTCTCCATTACTCTGTGCTCCTCCTCCTAGACCTGTCTTCTATCTTCTCCATTACTCTGTGCTCCTCCTCCTAGACCTGTCTTCTATCTTCTCCAATACTCTGTGCTCCTCCTAGACCTGTCCTCTGCCTTCTATATTACTCTGTGCTTTCCCCCAAGCCCCGTGCTTCCCTTCTCCATTGCTCTGTGCCCTCCTAGACTGTCCTTGTCTTCTTTATTCTCTGGCGTGCTTAGAAGTCTCAGGAAAGCAACCGCAATGTGCCATTGTCCCTATGGGAAAAAAACTGTTAACTTGGTGGGAGCAGACAACTGACATAAAGGGGGCAAAACAGGTCACAGGATTTACTATGACTGAATATTTTTCTTCCGATTACAGCACCCCCCCCTTGGATGACTGGAAAAAAAATATGTTCGGGAGTGGCTACGCTCCCCCGCTTAAGAAAAACAGAAAAATTGTTTAAAAAGTACGGCCCTCTAAAAACCATCAGCCTTTTTCTGAAATTTTTGTCTTAAAACCAAGGAAAAATACAATCTTCTGAAGAAAGAAAACAAATTTGAAAAAACCAAAAGCCGTCCAGTAAAAGGGAAAAAACCGCCAACCCAGAAAGGGAACCCCCCAAGACCCCCAGCGTGAGGAAGCCACACAGGGGACGGTACCCAAATAGGAACCAATCAAGGTGAGGTCAGCAGGGAAAAGGGAAGATTTAAAGGGAAGCGTGTCCTCGGAAAGACACAAATGAAGGGTTTTTGGAGGTGCCTAGAAAAAGTTAAAGACGCGCACTTTAAAAAAGTTTAGACCCTTTGATGAAGAAGTTGGAAAAACTTTAAGTAGGAAAGGGCCATGTTTTTCCCCCAGAATTTGGGGTAGAAGACCTCATCAACCCTGATGGTACAAAAGGGATGTTACAGCCCCAAAAACTGGAGCGCACCAGAGTTCAGGCCAAATTTGCCTCAGGGGTGATCCCATTTGCTTCTGTTGTTGAATGGAAGGGGGTATGGTACGTTACATTTCGGGGGTGCTGGACAGCAAAAGGGAAAAAAAAGCGTTGTAAACAGGGGAGTTTGGGGGGACCCCAGTAGCGGATCAGGATGGGTAGGGCGATGCACGGGGAACCTATTTGAGAAATGTTTTTTAAAAAGAGGAATAAAACCCAAAAGCCAGAGCTTGAAATTCGCCCCCCCAAATTCATCGAGGTGGGGGTTTAAAAATTAAAACCCAGAAATTGTTTTGGGTGATTGAGGTGGACCTTGGTGTCCGATTCATGTTGGGGGGTGAAAGGAAAAGCTTTTCCAATTTCAGTTTCCCCAAAATTTAAATTTGAGGCCAGCAAAAAAAAAATTATGAAAAACAAAAAAAAATTTTTACCGCGGGAAGGGGGGCAAAAACCCAAAACCCCCGTTCTGAGGAAGTTTTTCTTTCCCTTTTTTCCAGAGGCGCAAAAAGTGGTTGCAAGAAGAGGGGAAGGCTGAGTCCAGGGCACTTCTGGGTTAGGGTTCCCAAAAAAATTTGGGCCCAAAAAAATTGACCCCCTACAGGGGGAAAAGGGAAATACATGGGGGGAACCAGGGTTGGTTTTTTTCGGGCCCAAAAACCCAAAATGGGAACCCCCCAGGGGCCCAAATCTCAACTCCTCATGCGCTTTTAAAGATTTTTTGTGTGTTTTGACTTTTTTGGATTGGGATAAAGCCCGGGGAATGTGCCCCAAGTAAAAGGGGCCCACCTTTGCCCGCAAACCATCCCTCAAGATTCGCAATGCCCCGGGGGATGAACTTGAGTGAGCTAAGGAAGCCCTCGGGGGTTTTTCAAAGCCCCAGCTGGATTTTTCGCAATGGCCGAAGCTAATTTCCGGGGTTGGCGATAAACCCGGGGGTTGGGGAATCCCTGGATTAAAGACAAAGAAAAAAAAAAATCGGATAAAAGCGGGTCTCTTTGATTTGTGCCCGAGATTTTCCCAAAAGGGACCTTTGTGGTGCTGTTTTTGCTGATGTCGCCTGTGGAGAAGCCCATCGGGGGCCCACTTTTCCCCAGTTTTCTACCCCCAAATTTGAATGGCATGCAAGACATTGTTTGTATTGCCGAAGACAAGGAGTTTTACCCCTTAGGGGGCCACCCTTTTGCCCGGGGCTAGTGTGCCCTTTGGAGAAAATGGGCAGAAAAAGCTTTGGGTTGGGGGTCAGTTGCGCCCACTTTGAGCTACAGTCCAGACCCAAGTTCCCCTTTGGGGAAAACCCCTTTTTCGGAATCTGCCATTTGCCCTGTCAAGGGGGGTTGCATCCTTAAAAACCCCCGATGAGGGGAGAAGGGCCCCTGGGGAAATCCTGTGGGGGAAATGAATCCCGCTGATAAAAAATCCCGACCACTTGAGCACGAAGGAGGTGAAGGATCTAGAGGGGACCTTCTATCGAGGAGGGAAGATCAGCTGGAAGCATCTCTGGCTCGCAGAACAGAAAAGATGTGGAGTTTAAAAATTGAGCCGGATCCCTTTTTGGCCCAAAGTCCAAAAAAAATTTCTACATGGGGAATTCGTATAAGAAAACACTGTCCGGCTTCCCGTGGCCAGGATAAAAATTTTTCACCATCCGGGGAGTGGAGGCAGTACAGTTGCCAGGCAGGTCATGTGGAAGAACAGGAAAGTTTTAAGGTGTGCCATTGTCGGGGTCCCCTTTCCCCTGTTTCCACAGTTGGTCAGCATGCTGTGAAGTTCAGGGAGTACGAAGAGGACAATCCCAACCTGTGTCTGCCCGTCCTGCTGCTGGTGGAGGATTGTGAAGAAGACTATTTGGATGCCCGGGGAAGGCATGGCTTACAAAAGGGCCTTGGGGGTTTTAAGAAGTTTGGTTTACTCCAACCCAAATGTTTCATTTTTTGACCCTGAAAAAGATAAAAATTTTCCCTGAAAAATTTTTTTCAAAAGCCTCCGGGTTTCAAAACCTTTTTGTGATAACTCATAAGCTTAGCCAGATGGAAAAACAGGTGTTTTTCAATAAAGCGGGATGAGATAAAAGGAAGGTTTCCCAGTTCAAAAGGTTAAACCCCCTTTTTAACGTTTGTCCTCTTGAGTCAGGAAATTTGATGAACAAAAGTAAAGGGGCTTTGTGCAGAATGTTCTGAAAGGAATGGGATAAACTCGTAAGACATCTTAGGCTAGGGAGGTAGTGGGGGTTTGCTCAATTGCCACGTGCAGAAACTCTTATTTTTCTACTTCCCAGGGTTGAACTTTCCTGGGCCCTCGGGTTTTTCCCAAAAGTCACCCACAATACTATACGGAAATTTGAAATTTTCCCAAGAGTTCCCCTCTCAAAAATTTGAGCGGGGGCGCGACTCCTGTTCATTGAGCTGAGAGAGGAGAATACTTGGATCAGCACCATCAAAATTCATCCACCCTTTGATTCAAAAGGGGAAGCCCTTTAAACCCAAGTTTTCAGAAAAAACTTTCCCCAAACCCGGAGACCGCAAAAAACCCCTTTTTTGAGGAGAAAGGTTCTATTTTCGCACAGATTTGGCCGAGATGACTTCATAAAGTTCATTCAAAAACTTTTTTTTTCAGCGCAAACCGGAAAAGGGCCAAAAGGGGGGACAGGGTGGATCCCTTTCTTCCCCGCCCATGATTGAACATGTTTGTAAAGTAGAACATAATAGTGAAAAAGGGCAATAGAAACTTTTAAAACCCAGCTTTTGAGAAAATTTCCCAAAAGGAGGGCCTTCTTTGCTCAGCAACTGGCCCGCTTACACTACACGCATGAGAATTTTTGAAGGGGGCTCAAATTTGGGGCCCGGGAGACACCCAAAAGTCCCTGCTGCCGGATAATTCCTTTATTCTGCACACGGAGGGTCAGGTGTACAAGAAGTGGTTCAATGTGCTGTACGTTGGGGGAAATAAGAATGAGTACACCGGGAAAAGGGGAGGGGAAGTTGAAAAAAACACACCCTTTAAAATTTTCCCTGGAGTGTTTCAGAGCCGCAGAGAAAGTGGCACGATCTGAGGCGGAAGCAGGGACCGGATTTCTGCCTATTTTTGCGAGGTTACTTTGGCTTGCGTTTGTTACAGATGTTTTTATCACACCCCCCTTTTTTTTAAAGAACAGAGGAGACAACACAGAGCTGCTAAAATACCTTCTGACAGGCTATATACCCACAGAGATCGAGAAGCCGTGGTTGGAATTTCATGGCCGATTAAAGGGGCTCTACCAAAAAAATTAAAAGGGGCGGGAAAGTGGTTTTGCTGAAAATGTGGGCTACTTCAGTCCGAAAAAAATTTGGGAAAGATGAAGTAAACCCTGAAAAAAGGACCAAAGGGAAAGGGCCACAACCCCGGAAAGTGGGCGGGGTGAGGAAGACTGGGGGTTTTTGGGCCAAGTTCTTTCAGTTTGATTTTTTTGGGTCAACACGGAACCCGAGTGGACATTTTCAGCTGGTCGAAAAGGTGAGTTTTTTAAAGTGGGGGGGGGAAAGAAAGGCCCCCCATTTTTCCCCATCCGGGTCCACTTAAAGAAAAACGACCCAAGTCAAAATTTTGGGGAAGTATTCATTTTCTACCAGGGGGCATTGTCCTTTCAGGGCTTGATGTTTTCCCGGTTTAGGGCAACTATTTTTTGGTTCTCATTTTTGCCCTGGGGGTTGTGTGTCTTTGCCTTTTCCCCAAAATGTTATCACTGCAGAAATTTTTTGTCTCGTAAGGGGTTTTTCCCCCCATAAAAAGATTTTTTTTTTTTTCCCCCCCAGGTACCTTCTTATCTTCCTGCTCTACTGGCCAGACAGAAAGGGTTTGATGGGGACACGGATGGTATAAAGGGGGCTTTTGGGGTAATGCCGGGAAAAGGGGAAAAAGTATCTGCATGGGAAAGGTCAAAGAATGCCCCAGTCCAAAAGAAGGGGCCCCCAAAAACGTGTTTCTTTTTTTGGGGGGGGGGAAAAGGGCCCTTTCCGAAAGTTGTTAACGGAGCCCCTTTGAGAAACGTGAAGGCCCGTGAATAAAAAAGCGCATGAAGTGGGGACAATGCAAACATAGGAATTTCCAAATAGTGTGCACCAGCTGCTGACAAAAGTCCCCGGATGGACCGAGAACGGAAAGCTGTACGCAGAAGGACACGTAAAAAAGAGCAAAATCGAGATCCTCCCAAACCCCTCTTCTTTTCCCATTACGGAAAACGGGAACGTTCCCCTTCATTGGGGGTTTTTCACATTCATTGGTTTTGTTGGCTTATAACTTTCCCGCGGCAAAATGATGTCCAGCCCTGGGGCCTTCCAGGGGTGGGAAGGAAAACCCTCACCCTTCCTGTCAGCCTTTGCTTCCTACTTTTTATGGACATTCCCAAACCCTTTCCCCCGGCCCTTTTTGGCATCTGTATGTAAAAAAAATAAAATTGATTTTATAAAAAAACCCTTTTTGTACGCTGTATACGGGGGTAAAAATCTTCCCGGGTAAAGCCCCGAAAAAAACCACAAATCCTGCAGTAGAGACCCCCGACAAATAGCACAACTTTTTTAAGCGGGGAACTTGTGGTTATATTGGGGAACCGGTTTTACGCTGCCATTGCTCTGCCTTCATACCATGTCTCATTTTCCATTCACCTTCAGAGCTGCAGTCACTATTCTGCTGTTGCATTATGTCTTGTTAGGTGCCAGGCTCTAGTACTCTGCTTTCCCCTGGGCTCTGGGTCTGGCTTTCCCCTGGGCTCTGGTTCTCGCTTTCCCCTGGGCTCTGGGTCTCGCTTTCCCCTGGGCTCTGGGTTTCGCTCTTCCCTTTCTCCTGGGCTCTGGGTCTCTTTCTTTAGGCCTCTTCACTTCCCCTGGGCTCTGGGGTTTCCACTCTTCGCTTTCCCCTGGGCTCTGAGGTCCGCTTCCCTTTCCCCGTGGCTCTGGGTTCGTCGACTCTCCCTTTCCCTGGGCGTCTGGGTTCTGAGCTCTGTCCCTTTCCCTGGGCTATGGGTCTCGCTCTTCAGCTTTCCCTCTGGGTCTGGGCGTCTCGCTCTTCGCTTTCTTCTGCGGCTCCGGGGTTTCGCTCTCCCGCTTTCCCCTGGGCTGCCGGGTGCTCGCTCTTCCCTTTCCCCTTGGCTCTGGGTCTCGCTCTTCCACTGTGCGCCCTGGGCTCTGGGTCTCGCTGTTCTTCCCTTTCCCTGGGCTCTGTGGTCTTCGCTCTTCCTCTTTCCCCTGGGTCTGGGGTCTCGCTCTTTCCTTTCCCCTGGGCTCTGGGTTTCGCTCTTCGCTTTCCCAGTGGCTTCTTGGGGTCTCGCTCTTCCCTTTCCCATGTGCTCTGGGTCTCGCTCTTCCCTTTCACCCTGGGGCTCTGGGTTCGCTCTGTCGCTTTCCCTTGGGCTCCGGTTTTCTTTCTCTCTTTCCTGGGCCTCTGGATTTGTGGCTTTTCGCTTTTCCCCTGGGCTCTGGGTTATCGCCTCTTCGCTTTCCCCTGGGCTCTGGGTTTTGTCTTCGCTTTCCTAGGGCTCTGGGTTTCGCTCTTCGCTTTCCCCTGGGCTCTGGGTCTCGCTCTTTGCTTTCCCCTGGGCTCTGGGTCTCGCTCTTCGCTTTCCCCTGGGCTCTGGGTCTCGCTCTTCGCTTTCCCCTGGGCTCTGGGTCTCGCTCTTTGCTTTCCCCTGGGCTCTGGGTATCGCTCTTTCCTTTCGCCTGGGCTCTGGGTTTCGCTCTTCGCTTTCCCCTGGGCACTGGTTTCGCTCTTCCCTTTTCCCCCTTTGGGCTCGGGGTTTCGCTTTCCCTTTCCCCTGGCTCTGGGTTTCGCTTTTCCCCTTTCCCCCCTTTGGCTCTGGGTTCGCCCCTTTCCCTTTCCCTGGCTCTGGGTTCCCTCTTCCCTTTCCCCTGGGGCTCTGGGTTTCGCTTTTCCCCTTTCCCCTGGCACTGGGTTTCGTTCTTCGCTTTCCCCTGGGCTCTGGGTTTCGCTCTTCGCTTTCCCCTGGGCTCTGGGTTTCGCTCTTCGCTTTCCCCTGGGCTCTGGGTTTCGCTCTTCGCTTTCCCCTGGGCTCTGGGTCTCGCTCTTCGCTTTCCCCTGGGCTCTGGGTCTCGCTCTTCGCTTTCCCCTGGGCTCTGGGTTTCGCTCTTCGCTTTCCCCTGGGCTCTGGGTTTCGCTCTTCGCTTTCCCCTGAGTCGTCTTCTCTGCTTTGCCCTGGGCCCTGGGTTTCGCTCTTCGCTTGCCCCGGGGTCGTCTGCTCTGCTTTCCCCTGGGCTCTGGGTTTCGCTCTTCGCTTTCCCCTGGGCTCTGGGTCTCGCTCTTCCCTTTCCCCTGGGCTCTGGGTCTCGCTCTTCCCTTTCCCCTGGGCTCTGGGTCTCGCTCTTCCCTTTCCCCTGGGCTCTGGGTCTCGCTCTTCCCTTTCCCCTGGGCTCTGGGTCTCGCTCTTCCCTTTCCCCTGGGCTCTGGGTCTCGCTCTTCGCTTTCCCCTGGGGTTCGTCTTCTCCTTTCCCCGGTTTCTGGTCTCCCTCTTCTTCCCTTTCCCCTGGCTCGGCTGTGATTCCCTTTCCCCTTTGGTTGGGGTCTTCTCGGGCCTTTCCCCCTGGCTTTCGGGTCTCGGTCTTCCCTTTCCCCCTGGGCTTTTGGGCTGGTTGGATCTTTGGTCTCTCGGGCTTTCCCCTGGGCTTTGGGTCTCGCTCTCTCCGAGATTATTGTGTGGGGGATATACTGTACGGGCCAGGCCCCTCTAGTCTTCATGTCAAGTAACAGCTCAGCTAGTGTCTCAGGAGCTGTTCTTCACCAGGAGCCACGTTGTTGGTGCTGATGTGAGCCACCTACGAGGCCTGGTCCTGTCACCTTGGCTGCAACATCTCCGGCCTTGTCTTCTTTCCTGTACATCTTGGAACGTCATTTGTCATTGACTGCACGGGAGCCGCCGGCGCCAATCCTGGTGATTTATCCAATTGCGTTTAGCAGAACATTCGTCAGACGCCAGCATGCTGTACATAATTAGCATCTCATTAGCATGTTGTACATTGTCCTGCCCCCATGTCACGTACCCCCAGCGTCGATGTGGAGCTCAGTCTGGTTTGTCTGAAGCTTTATTACCAGGACGTAGGATGAGATTGAGGAAAAAACAAGACTATACAAAGCATTAGACCGTGCAGCACATACAATACAGTATAAACCCAACATGGCTGACAATGCGCCGGGCTGCTCCGTATAGCACATGGCTGCCTCGTGCTTTCACTGTGCTGACGAGGCCAGAGGCAATGATCCATCCGATGACCGGACCCCACACAAGGCGGTGTCAGCAGTGTCCTCTCCGTGGAGACCTGAGGGACAGTTTGGCTTCCTCTTCCCACAATCCCTTGCACTTCCTCTTTGGGCATGAAAAAGTACTGCAAACATTTGGGGAAACTTTCCTGCCCCGGCCTGTGGATGGCAGCAGAGATCAGCTATAAGAGACACGGACATCACTGATACGAGCAGCATGTGTGCCCAGGAGCAGAGGGGGCCCCACCAGACCTGGAGAGGCAGAGTATAGGAGCCGTAAGGTGGAACCCACGTGCGGGCCCCAGAACCAACTTCACAGATGGGTCCCTAGCATGAAATCCTGCTGGTGGCCTCTAGACACCCCAGTCCAACACTGGAATCTTTATCATTAACATATTATTAGCATGTTACATAGCATTAACATATTGTTAGCATGTCATATATTTAGCATTACATATCATTAACATATTATCATGTTACATATCATTAGCATGTCATATTTAGCATGTTACATATCATTAACATATTAGCATGTCATATCTTTAGCATGTTAGATATCATTAACATATTATTAACATAGCATATCTTTAGCATGTTACGTCACATCATAACTTTAGCATGTGACATATCATTAACATATTATCATGTTACATATCATTAACATGTCATATCTTTAGCATGTTACATGACATTAACATATTAGCATGTCATATATTTATCATGTTGCATATCATTAACATATTATTAGCATGTTACATATTAGCATGTTGCATCTTGCATGTCATTAACATGTCTTACCTTTAGTGTGTTACATATCATTAACATATTATTAGCATGTTATATCTTTAGCATGTTACATGTTAACATATTGTTAGCATGTCATATATTTAGCATTACATATCATTAACCTTTAATTAGAATGTCATATCTTAAGCATGTTACCTCATTAACATATCATATCTTTAGCATGTGACATATCATTAACATATTATCATGTTACATATCATTAACATGTCATAGCTTTAGCATGTTACATATCATTAACATATTATTAGCATGTCATATATTTAGCATTAAAAATTTAACTTTAAACTGTTATCTTTTGAAAGTCATATATTTATCCTGTTACAATCATTAATATTATTAGCATTTTACATACCCCTTAACATTTTAGCATGTTGCACTTACATGTCATTAACAGGCAATCTTTATGGGGGTTACATGTTTTCATTTTAACTTTAATTTAGCATTTTTCAAATATTTTAAATTTTTTTCTTTTAAAAATTAACATATTAACTTTAAAAAAATATTTGGGCAGGAAATTTTTAAAAGTCATAGCTTTAGCATGTTAATATCTTAACATATTATTAGCTGTCTAATTTACAACATATTAAATAGATATATCATTAACATGTCATATATTTAGCGTGTTACATATCATTAACATATTAGCATTTCATTAAAACTTTTAATTTTTGTTTAATATCTTAACATTTTACAGGGGTAAATACTATTGTAATTTTTTTTTCAGACATTTGAACGACACCCCAACTAAAGGGGTTTTTATACAAGGAGGGGGTGGCAAAAAAAAAAGGGGGGGGGAGTTTTTTTTTGAAAGGGGGGGCTTTTCCTTTCCGGACGGGAAGTTCCGGGCCCGGGGTTGGTTTTTTAAAGTGAGGGGACGTTGTTTGGGGCGGGAAAAATTCCCAATTCCTCCAGCCGCGGGGGGGGAAATTTGGGCCCCCATTTTTTACCTTTTTTGGGGGGCCCCGGGAAGCTTAAAGGGGCCGGGAAAGCGGGGCGATTAGGCAAAAACCAACCCCCCTCCTTTTTGGGGACGTTTCGGGGCCCGGGGCCATGATAACCCCCGGGCCCCCTGAGTCCCCCCCGGGAGGGCTTTTTTCCCTCAAAAAAAAAAAAGGGGAAAAAAAAAACGGGGGGGAATTTGGTTTTTCTCCACAAAAAAAAAACGGGGGCGGGGAGGGGGCTCGCAGGGGTTGTTACCATTTTTAATTTTCCCCAAGGGGAAAAAAAAAACCAGCCCCCGGGGAAAAAAAAAAAAACGGGCAGGTGCAAACCCCGAGGTTTCCTGTTTTTAATTTTGGGGGTTTTTCTTTTTTCTAAAAAAAAAATAGGGGAAATTAAAATCGTTGAAAAATTGGGTAAAAAAAATTGGGGTTAAAAAAAAAAAAGGGACTGGTCGGGGGAAAAAAACCCTTTTCCCTTTTTTTTTTTTGCTATTTTTCCAAAAAAATTTGGGAAAAATTTTTAAAAATTCACGGACGATCGGGAAATTTTGGGGTTTGGGATTTTGGGGACACGGGGAAATCGTAAAAAATTGAATTCAGGGGAAAAAAACCCAAAAAAATCACCCTTTCGCCGGGGCCCAACCCAACCAGCAATTTGTTTTTTTTTTTAAATTTTGGGACTTTAGGGGCCCTTTTCTGCATAAAAAAACACAAAAAAAAAGGGGGCAATCAAAATTTTTTTAATGGTTTTTTTTTTCAAAAAACGTAAAATTTTTTGGAGATTGGGATAAAAGGGAAATTAAAAACCTTTTTTCAAAACGGGGGGCCCCAAAAACCGTTTTTTAAAAAGCAAAATTTTTTTTTCCCCCCCGACCGGATTCCCCTTTTTTGGGGCCCCGGTTGCGGTTTCAAAAATTGGGAGAAATTTTTTTTTGGGCGAAAAATTTGGGAATTTATGGGAAAAACGTGTAAAACCCGGGATTTTTTAAAATTTCGGGGGAAAATTTTTCGGGGCTTTTTTAAAAAAAACCAAAAACCTTTTTGGGGGGGGGGGTTTTTTAAAAAAAAACCCCGGGGTTTCCCCCCCGGGGGAGGTGAGAAATTTTGGTTTCCCTTGGGGCCCCAAAAGGGAAACCCAAAAACCTAAAAATTTGGAAAAATTTTCAAAGGGGAAACTTTTTTTTTGAAAATTGTTGAAACCCAAAGGAAAAGACAAAAAAAACCCAAAAAAAAACACCCCCCCAGAACTTTAAAAAGGGGCCGGGGGGCCCTGGACCCCCGGGTTTTTCTCCAGCGGGACAGGCGAGCCCCCATGCTCACCCGACCAAAAGCTTCCCTTTGTCCCGGGGGCCCTAAACCATTTTTTCACAAATTTAGGGAGGGCCCCCTCCCACTCCCCAAATTTAAAAACCCCATTTAAAAATAATTTCCAGACCATAAACCAGGGGGGGTTTGGGGGGGCCGCCCCCCTGGGGCGGTTTTTATTTTTGCGCGGGTTTTCTCCTTTTAAAACCAGCGTTTTTTTGGGGGGCCCCCCGGGACCCCCTGGTTCTATTTTTGGGGGTTTGGATTTTTTAGTGGGGGGTTTTGGGGGGTTTTCCTGGGAAAACCGGGGGGTGTTTGTTTGGGGGGTCGGGATAAAAGCGGGGAAAGGCCCGGGCCTAAACCCAAAGGGGAGACCTGGGTTTTGGGGTCCCCTTCGAAAAATTTGGTTTTTTAAAATTCCGGGGGGTTTTTTTTGTTTGGGGTTTTTTTTGGTTGTTTTTTCCTTTTTTTTCCTTTTTTTAATCCCAAAAAAAAAAAACCTTTTTGGGGGAAAAAAGGCCCCCCCTGAACCCTCAGCGGGGGGGTTTTTGGTTTCCTGGGGGACTAAAAACAACCCCTTTTAAAATTTTCCGGGGAAAATTCTGGGGGGGGGGACCGGGGTTTTCCAAATCCAAAACAGGGTTTTGGTTTTAATAAAAAGGCCGGGAATTTTCTTCGGGGAATTATAAATTTTTGGGGTTTCCCCCAAGGGTTTTACGATGATGGGAAAAATTTGCCCCCAAAAAAAACCCCCAAAAAATTTGGGGGAAAAATTTGAAAAAACCCAGAAAAAAAAAAAAAAGGGGGACCCCGGGGTCTTTTGCAAAAAAAAAATTTGGGTTTTTAAAAATTTTCTCTTTTTGGGGGGCCTGGGTTTTTCTAAAAATATTTAAAAATTTTTTTTCTTTTAAATTTTCTTTTAAAATTTAAAAAAAAAGGGGTTTTGGTGCAAAAAAAAAAATCCCCATTAAAAATTGGGGTTTGGGCTCATGTGTTGTGTTATATGCGGGGACGTCAAAAAAAAAAGGGTTTTAAAAAAAAGAAAAAAAACTTTTGTGTTATTTGCGGGCTTTCAAAAAAAAGGTCTATTGAAAAAAAAAAAAAAAAAAAAAAATTGGATTGTTTGGGTGTTTGGGGGGCGTGCGAGGTTTGTTTTTTCAGGGGTTTTGCCCAATAAATTTTAAATTTTTTCATAAAAATTCCTCGGGGGTTCTAAATGGGCCCTTTTGGAATTTTAAAATGGGGGTCGTGTTTTGTTTTTTTCATTTCGGGGGAAAAATAAAAAAAAAAAAAAAAAAAAACCAAGGGGGGGGGTTTAAACACATACCAGTTCCCGTTTTTTTTAAAATTTTCACCAATTTTCACGGGTTTTTTTTCCAATTTGTTTCCTAAAAAAAAAAAAAAAAAAAAAAAAAAAACGTACAAAAAGGGGCGGGGGCGGGATTTTACACACATTTTTAGCTTTTATTTTACCAAAAAAAAAAAAAGGGGTTCCCAAATTTTTCTTTTTTGGGGCTTTTTTTTTTGGGAAAAATTTTTCAAAACTTTAAAACTTTTTTTTCGATTTTCCGGGGCCCGGGGGCCTGTTTTTTTACCGGGTTTTTTTTTTTTTTTTGTAAAGGAAAAAAATAAATGAAAAAAGTTTTTGAAAATTGGTTTTTAAAAAATTTTAAAAAAAAAAAAAGGGGGCTTTGGGGGGGTGATAAAAAAAAAAACGTTTTCCATTTTTTTTTTTTTTTTTATTTTTTCCCGAAAAAAATTGGGTTGGAAAAAAACGTTTTTCACGGCGGAAAATTTAAAATTTTAGGTCGAATTTTAAAAAAAAACCCGGGGTTTTTTAAAGAAATTGGGGTTTTAGTGATAAAAACCCCCTGGAAAAAACATCCCCGCACGCGCAATTTACCCGGCCCAAAAACCCTGGTTTTTTTTTTTTTTTTTTTCAAAAAAAAAAAAACTTTATTTTAAAAATCTGCCCCAAAAAAAAACACCCAAAAAAAAAAGGTTTTTTTTTTTTTTTTAATTTTTAAAAAAGGGGGCTTTTTTTTGGGGAAACCCGGGGGGCTGCCAAAATAAAAAACAAAAAACGGAGCAATCACGGGGTTATAAAAGGTTTTTTTTTTGGAAAAAAAAAAAAAAAAAACCCCCCAAAATTTCCGGGAAAAAAACGCTATTAAAATTTATGGAAAAAAGATGAAGGGAAATTTAAACCTTTTTAGGGAAAGGAAAGGGCCCCAAAACAAGGGTTTTTTAAAAAGGGGAGAAAAATTTTTGCACGACCCGGGGGGGTCCCCCTTTTTGTGGTTTTTGGGTTTTGATTTCCGAATTTTGCGGGTTTTTGGGCCAAATTTTTTCCCAATATTTGTTAAAAAAAGTTTAATCCGATTTTTTTATAATTTGAGGGAAAAATTTTGGGCTTCTATTTAAAAAAACCCAAAAAAAATTTTGCAGGTTTGAACCCAAGGGCTCCGGTGGGGGCGACGGGGGTCCCTGCTTTTTTCAAAAACCCCCCAGCATTTACCTGGGGGGGCCCAGGCCCCCAAAAACTTCAAATGGGGAAACAGGTTCCCCCCACATTTGAAAAAAGGAGGGGGTCGGGGGGTGCAGGGGAAAAAAGGGTCGGTTTTTTCATTGAAAAAAAAAACAGCGCAGGGGTAAGAAAAAACACCCAGTTTGGGCCCCCCCCACCCCTCCTGGTTTTTTTTGTCTGGGGGGTGTTAATCCCGTGAAAAATTTTTTAGGGTTGGGCACCAAAGGGGAAAAGGGTGTTTTGGGCTGATCAAACCCGGGGGCTGCCCCGCCCGCTGGAGGGGGGCCCGAGCTCGAAAATCCTTTTGGGCCCCCCTTTTTTAAAGGGTGGGGGGGGGTGATTCTTGGGATTTTCTTCTCCTTAATTTCCCCCCTTCCCACAATTTTTGGGAAAATTTTTTACTTTACTCAGGGGTGGGGGGTTTTTGGTTTTTTGGGGTTTGGGGGGAAGGGGGCCAAAACCCCTTCCCCCCCCTTTTTTTGGGGGAAAAAACCCCTTGGGGGGGGGACCTGGGGTTTTTAAATTTTTCCCCCCCCACAAAAAGGTTCCCGTTTTAATAGAAGCCAGGGAATTTTTCCCCGAAAAAATTTTTAAAATGTTTTTGGGTTCCAAAAGGGGTTTTTGGGTATTCGGAAAAATTTCGCCCAAAAAAAAGCGAAAAATTTTTAGATTCCAACCAAAAACCGGGGAAAAACCCCCAAAAAAAAAATGGGGAAACCGGGGGCCGCCGGGAAAAAAAATTTTTTTTTAAAAAAAGGTTTTGGGGGGCCTGGGGTTTTGAAAAAAGGGGGAATTTTCTTTCCCAAGGGTTTATCCCAAATTTAAAAACGTTTGTAAAGGGAAAAATTCCGGGGGCGGATTCTTAAAAAAAAAAAAAACCCCTTAAAAAAATTTTTGAATTTTCTTTTTTGTTTTTTTTTTTTTGGTTGGGTTTGCAGGGGGCTTTCAAATTTTAAAATTTATTTTGAAAAAAGAAAAAAAAAAAAAAAAATGATTTCTGGTGATTTTGGGCGTTGCGAGGGAAAGATTTTTAAAAGGGGGTTTGTTTTAAATTTTAAAAATCAATTTTATCAAAAACCCTCGTTGGGGTTTTTTAAAAAACCCAACCCGATTTTCCCGATTTGTGTGATCGATTTTCACCAAATTTTTTTGGGGAAAAAAACGCCCAAAAAAAAAAAAAAAAAGGACGGGGTTTTTTTAAACCGGGCCCCCAAAATCCTGGGTTTTTTACTAAAATTTTTAAAGTTATTTCACAAAAATTTTTTTTTAAAAAAAAATTAAAAAAAAAGCTTAAAAATTTTGGTTTGAAGGGGCGGGAATTTTGGTGAAAAAATTTTGGGGGCCGGGGGTCGGGTCTTTTTACTTTTTTATAAAAAATTTAAAACGCCCGGGGGAAAACAAAACCCCCGGGGGTTGGAACCTGCGAAAAAATTTTTCGGGGGCCCCTTTCAGGGGGTCTCAAACCCTGGGGCCATTACCCCCCTTTTTCCCCCCTAATTTTGGTTTCCCCCCCTTTCCCCCTTTTTACCTCCCCCAAATTGGGCCCCGCCATTTCCCCCCCGGGCCCCCCCTTCCCTATTTTTGGGCCCCCCCCCTTACCCCGTACCTTTTCCCCATTGGTCCCCCCCCAAATTTCCCCCCCTTCCTTTCCCCATTGGTCCCCAAAACCCTTTTCCCTTTAGTAAACCTTTTCTATTTTGGGCCCAGGGCCTTTTTCCCCCCCCGTTTTTAAACCTTTCCCCATTTGGGCTTTCCCCCCAAATTAAAACCCCCTGGGCCCCCCTTCCCCATTGGTTCCCCCTTTTCCCTTACCCCCGTTTTCCTTTCCCTTTTTTTGGGGGCCCCCCCCTTTTCCCCCCCCCGTTTTTCCCCCCCCCATTGGGGGTTTTCCCCCATTTAAAACCCCCCGTACCTCCCCCGTTGGGCCCCGCCATTTCCCCTTTTAAAATTTTTCCCTTTTTGGTCTCCTCCCCCTTTTCCCCCTGACCTCCCTATTTTTTCTCCTTCCTTTTAAAACCCCCTGTTTTCCTCCCTATTGGTTCCTCCCTTTTCCCCCCCCAATTTCCTCCCCATTGGGTTTCCTCCAATTTTCCCCCCGGTTTTCCTTTTACTTGTTTCCGGGTCCCAAAAAAACCCATGCCTTTTTTTTTTTAGTCCCCCCCAAAATTAAACCCCCGGGACCCCCTCTCTAGTTTTCCCCCCAAATTTTTCCCCCGTAAACCCCCTCAAATAGTTTCCCCCCCCTTTAGCCCCTGTAGCTTTCCCCATTTGGGGGGGTTTCCTCCATTTCCCCCCTGGGTACCTCCTACTGGGCCCCCTCCAATTTCCCCCTTTTTACCCCCCCTAAATGGTCCCCTCCATTTCCCCCCCTTTTTACCTCCCCCTTACTTGGGTCCCCCTCCCCTTTTCCCCTTTTTAACCCCCTACTTGGGGTTTTCCCCTTTCCCTTTTCCCCCGTTTTCCCTCCTATTTTGGGGGGCCCCCTTTCCCTTTTCCCCCCTTTTTTTAAACCCCCCCTTTGGTTCCTCCCTTCCCTGGAACCCCCCTAAATTGGGGCTTCCCCCATTTACCTCCTTGGGACCCCCTTTTTTTAAAATCCCTCATTTCCCTTGGGTTTCCTTTTTCCCCAAAATTTTTTCCCTTTCCTTTTCCCCTTAACCTCCTTAAAAATTTGGTTTCCCCGCCATTCCCCCCTTGTAATCCCTTTGGGCCCTCCCTTTAAAACTTTTTAACCCCCCCTAAATTGGGCCCTCCATTAAAACCCCCTTAAAAAATTTTTAAGGTTTCCCCTTTACCCCCCTGGGACCCCTTGGATTCCCCCCATTTACCCAAAAAATGGGCCTTCCCCAATAGTCCCCCTTCCAAAATTTAAACTTTTTTACCTCCCCCCCCCCCCCCCCCCCCCCCCCCCCCCCCCTATTCATCCCCATTACTTCCCCGTACCTCCCTATTGGTTTCCCCCCCCTTTTTTCCCCCTGTTAAACCTTTTCTAATGGTTTTCCCCCCAAATTTCCCCCTGTAAACCCCTCTACTGGTCCCCCCAATTTTCCCCCCGTACCTCTTTCTGTCCCCTCCCTTTTTCCCCTTTTTAAATTTTTTCTAAATAGTCCCCCCCCATTTTTTCCCCCTGTAAACTCCCTATTTGGGTTTTCCCCCATTCCCCCTGTTTCCTCCTCCCTTGGGGGCCCCCCCCCATTTTTCCCCCTTTTTCCTTTTCCCTTAAAATGGTTCCCTCCATTTTTTCCCTTTTGTTACCCCTTTTCTTTGGTTTTTCCCCCTTTTTCCCTTTTTCCCCTTGGGTTCCTCCCCCAATGGGGCCCCCCCATTACCCTCTGGCCTCTCTTTTCTGGTTTTCCCCTCCAATTTTCCCCTTTTACCCTCCTTTTTGGGGCCCTTCCCCCCTTACCCCCTGGTTTCCTCCCTATTTTTGGGCTTTCCCCCCCAATTTTTTCCCTTTTTTTTTGTACCTCCCTTTTTGGGGGGCTCCCCCCCATTTAAAATTTCCCGTACCCCCCAAAAAGTCCCCCCCAAATTAAACCCCCGTGCCCTTCCTTTCTAGTTTTTCCCTTCCCAAATTTTTCCCCCTTTTACCCTTTCCCCAAATTTGGGCCCCCTTCCCCTTAACCCCCCCCGTACCTCCCCAATGGTTTCCCCTTTTATTTTTCCCCCCGTTTTAAAAATTTCCCTTTCTGGGGTTTTCCCCTTTTCCCTTTTTCCCCCCGTACCCCCCCTACTGGTCCCCGGCCCTTAACCCCCTTTTACCCTTTCCCATTTTGGGGGCTCCTCCCTTTTTCCCCTTGGGACCTTTCCTTTTTTGGTTTTTTCCCCCATTAACCCCCCGTTTCCCCCTTTTTTGGTCTTCCCCCTTACCTTTTTGTAAACCCCCCTAAAATTTGGGCCCCCCCCCCTTTCCCCCATAAACCTTTCCCCTTTTGGGGGCTCCTTCCCCTTTTTCCCCCTTTTTAAACCCCCATAGGTCCCCCCCCATTAAAACCCCCCGTTTAAACCCCTCTATTGGTCTCCTCCCAATTTAAACCCTGTTTCCTCCCCCCAAAATTTGGGCCCCCCCCATTTTCCCCCTGTTTCCTCCTTTTTGGTCCCCCGCCATTTTTTCCCCCCGTACCTTCCCCCAAATTTGGGCCCCCGGGCCTTTTCCCCCCCCGTAATTTTTCCCCCCAAATTTTGGGGTTTTCCCCCCCATTACCCCCTGTTTTTTCTCCCTATTTTTGGTTTTCCCCCGGGGCAAATTTCCCCCCGTTTTTAAAAAAATCTTTTAAATAGGTTCCCCCCCCCCTTTTATTCCCCCCCGTTACTCCCTTTTTGGGGGTTTTTCATCCTTTCCCCCTTTTCCCCCCCATACCTTTTTCCTTAATTTTTGGTTTTTCCTTCCATTTTTCCTTTTCCCGTTAAACCCCCCCCCACTAGGGGTTTTCCCCCCCCCCCCTTTGGGGCCCCCCCGTTTTTTTCTCTACTAGTCCCCTCATTTAACCCCCCCCGTTTAAAATTTCCCATTGGGGGCTCCCCCCCATTTATTTCCCGTAACCCCCCCTATTGGTCCCCTCATTTCCCCTGGGATTTTCCCCATTGGTCCCCTCCCCTTACCCCCTGTATCTTTCCCCATTGGTCCCCAAACCAATTTTTTCCCCCTTTTACCCTTTTTACTATTCCCCCCCCTTTCCCCCCCCCGGGGATCTCCCTTAAATTTTTGGTTTCCCCCCCATTTTGGGGCCCCGTTTCCTTCCCCATTGGGTTTTTCCCCCCTTTCCCCCCCTTTTTTTTACCCCCCTATTTGGGGGCCCCTTTCCCTTCCCCCCATTTTCCCCCCCCGCCCGAGCATCGCCCCCCCTTCGGGCCCCCCCTTTTTTTGGGTTTTTTTTTTTGGGTATTTTTGGGGGCACATATGGGGGCCTTTCCCGAGATAAAAATTTTTAACAGGGTTTTGGGTTGGAAATTTTTCAATTTTTTGGGAAGGTTTTAAAAAAAATTAAAAAGGGCCCTTAAAAGGGAAAAAACCCGCCCCCAAAATTTTTCCCCCCCTTTTTAAAAAAAGTTTGGGCCAAGGGGGTTTTCAAATGCCCAACCTTAAAAAAATTAAACCCGGGGCCACTTACCCCGTGGCCCCCATTTCAGTGCCCACCTTTAAAAAAATGGCCCCACCAAATTTTAATTACGGAGCCACGCCCTAGTTGGGCCCACCATTTCCAGTGCCCCACCCCTTTAAACAAAGGGGAAAACCATTTTCAAGTGCCCCACCATAAAAAAAGTGCCACCTTTAAAAGAAGGGGCCGGGGCCCCCAGTTTCCCCCCCCATAAAAAGGGCCCCCTTTAAAAAAATGCCAAAACCCCAAATTTTTTCAGTTTCCCCCCCCAAAAAAAAAAAAAAAAGGTCCCCTAATAAATTTGAGGGGGCCCGCCATTTTTTTTTTAAAAAAAATTGGTTATTTTTTTAAAAGGGGGGGCCCGGGGGCCATTTTTCAGGGCCCACCATTAAGTTTCCCTTTCCAAAAAAAACAGTTGGGCCAAGGCCCCTAAAAAGGGCCGCCATTTAAAAAGGGGCCCAGGGCCCCTACCGTGGGGGCCCTCCCATAAAAAAGGGGCCAGGACTTTTAATGGCCCGGCCCCAGTGCCCCCACTATACGGGTTTTTCCAGATTTAATAAAAGGGGCCAGGAATTACCGGGGGGCCCTTCCAAAAAACCCGTTTTTCCAGGGGCATTTTCCCGTGCCCCCCAATTAACAGTGGGCCCCCCATAACAGTGCCAGGGGGTAAAGAGCCAGGCCCCTACAGTTTTCCCAACCCTAACCGTGCCCAAAAAATTTAAACAGTAAACCCCAGGCCATAAGGTTTTCCCACCATAATAGAGCCAAACCATCAGGTTTTCCCCCCCTTAACAGTGCCAGGGGGGGATTAAAAAGAGCCAGCCCCCAAATTTTCCCAAATTTTAAAAGTGCCCCCGGCCCCCCTTAAAAAAGAGCCCAAGGCCCTCAAGGTTTCCCCCCCAAAAAAAAAAAACAAGGTTTCCAAAACCCCTTTTTAGTTTTCCCAAACCAAAAAATTTAAAACCCGCCATTTTCTTTTTTGGGGCCCCCATTTAAAAAAAGTTTCCCCCCCATAAAAAAAAAAATGACCCGCGGGGGGGGGATTTTTCCCCGTGCCCCCCCAAAAAAAAAGTTGGGGGCCCCCCCATAAAAAGTTGGGGGCCAAACCAAAAAAACAAATTTCCCCCCCATTAATTTGGGGGCCGCCCCCCCAACAAAAATGCCCCCCCCCAAAAAAAACAAGGTTTGGGCCCCCCCCCATTTAATTTTTGGGGGGCCCAGCCAATTTTCAAAATTTGGGCCCCCCCCATAAACAGTTGGGGGACCATAAAAGAAAAACCAAGGGGGATACAGTGCCCTTTTCCCTTAAAACCCCGTTGGGGGCCCGACCTAATTTGAAAACCCGGGCCCAAAAAGGGGGCCCCCCTATAACAGTGCCAAAACCCCTTAAAAAAGTTGGGCCCCCCCATAAAAAAAAAAAAGTTTTTTTCCAAACCCCCTACAAAATTTTCCCCCCCCCCATAAAAAACCCGTTAAACCAAACCCCCTTTTTTAAAATTTTCCCCACCAAACAGTGCCCACAAAAAAAAAAGGTTTTCCACCATAAAAAAAAGAAAAACCCCGGCCCCCTTTTTTCAGTTTTTCCCCCCCCCAAAAAAAAAACATGTGCCAAAAGGGGGGCCAATTAAAAAAAGTTTCCCCCCATTTTAATTTTTGGGCCCCCACCCAAAAAAAACAGTGCCACCTTTAATTTGAAACCCAAAAACCCTTTCAGTTTTCCAGGGGGCATAATAGAAACCCAAGGGGCCCCGTGCCCACCCATAAAAAAGTGCCCGGAACCCTAATTTTTGGAAAAGGGGAAAGGCCCCAAATTTTTTTTTTTTCAGTTTTCCCCCCCATAAAAAAGTTTTTCCCCCCTAAAAAATTTTAAAAAGGGACCAGGGCCAAAAAACAAATTTTTCCCCCCCCATTTAAAAAAAGAAAGGGGGGCCCCCATTTTTTCAGGGGGGCCCCCTTTTCCAAAAAAAACAAATTTTCCCCAAAGGGGCAAAAAAAATAGAGGGGCCCGGGGGCCCCCAGGCCCCAAATTTTAAAAAGTTGCCAAACCATAATAGAGCCAGCCATACATTTCCCCCCTTAAAAAGTTTGGGGCCGAAAATTAATTTGGAAACCAGCCCCTACAGTTTCCCTCCATAAAAAGTTTTTTCCCCCCAAAAAAACCCTTACCAAACCTTAACCCGTGGGGAAACCATTTAGAGGCCCGCCATTTTCAGGGGGCCCTCCAAAAAAAAGTGGGCCCGGGGCCCTTATAGAGGGGAGGGGGGGGGGACAGTTTTGGGCCCCCCTTAAACCAAATTTCCAGTTTAATAGGGGCCAGCCAATTTTCAGTGCCCCCCAAAAAATTAAAAAGTTGGCCCCCGCCATTAAAATGCCCCCCATAAAAAAGTGGCCCCCCCCATAAAAAGGGGGGCCCGCCATTTTCAGTTTTCCTCCATAAAAAAGTGCCACACCATAAACAGTTTCCAGCCAAAAACGTGCCCGCCCCTAAAATTTTAAAACCAGGGAAAACAGTGGGGCCCCCCTTTAAAAGTGGGCCCGCCCCTAATAAAGGGCCCGCCAAAAGGAAAAATTGGGGCCCCCCCCATAATAGGGGCCCAAGGCCCAAACCGTGCCCACCCCTAACAGGGACCAGGCCCATTTTTAGGTTTCCCACCATACAGTTTTCCCACCTTTTTAGGGGCAGCCATTTTCAGGTTTTCCCCCCATAAAGGGGGGAGGGCCCTACAGTTTTTCCCCCCCATTTCCAGGGGGCCCACCCTTAAAAAAGTTTCCCCCCCATACCCGTGCCCACCCTAATAGAAAACCAGCCATCAGTGCCCTTTTCCCTAAAAATTTGGGCCCGACAAAAAAATAGGGGGGGGCCCGCCCCTTTTAAATGGGGCCCCCCCAAAAAAAAACGGGGGGCAGGAAAAATTTGCCAAAAAAATTTTCGTGCCCCCCCTTAAAAACCCCGGTTTTCCCCCGGGGTTTAAAAGGCCCGGGCCCCCTTTTCAGTTTCCCCCCCATAACAGTGCCTCCCCCATAAAAAAGTTTCCCCGCCATTTCAGTGCCCCCCCATTTCCAATTCCCCCCCAAAAACCCCCACCCGCCCTAAATAGAAACCCCGCCCTTTTTCGGGGTTTTCCCCCATTTAAAAAGTTTTCCAGGCCATAAAAAAGGGGCCCCCCCATTCGTGCCCCCCCAAATAAAAAAGTGGGGCCCGGGGCACAAAAAAATAATTTCCCGGGCATTTCAGTTTTTCCCCCCCATTCCCGTTTTCCAGGGGCATTTTAGAGCCCGCCCCTTTTTTGTTTTTTCCCTTAAAAACCCGTTTCCCCCCAAAAACAAATACCAAAACCTTACAGTGGGCCCCCCTTTTCCGTTTTCCCCCCAAAAAAAAAAGTGCCCCCCTTAATAGGGCCGGGCCCCCTTAAAAAGTGCCCCCCCATAAAAAAGTTTCCAGCCCCTACATGGGGCCCTTTCCCTTAAAAAAAAGGGGCCACCATTTAAAAGTTTTCCCGGGCCCTTAAAAGTGCCCCCCCCCCCAATTTTAAAAAAGTGGGGCCCCCCATAATTGGGAAGGGCCAAGGCCCCCTACGTTTCCCACCATAAAAAAGGGGGGCCCCCCTTTAATTGGGGCCAGGGGCCCTTTAAAAAGGCCCTTTCCCTTAAAAAAAGTGCCCACCAAAAAAAACAATACCAGCCATAAAAGGGGCCCACCTTAAAAAGAGCCAGGGCATTTTTCAGTTTTCCCTTCCCTAAAAAAAGTGGGGAGGGTTTTAATAGGGGGCCCCGGGGCCCTTTTCAAATTTCCAGCCCATTAATAGGAAAACCCAGACATTTTCAAATTTCCCACTGTTTTTGGGTGGGGAAAAAAAAGGTTTTATAATTTATATGTGGGGATCCTTTTTTTTGTTTTCTTTTTTAATGTTTTTTAAGTTAAAAAAATTTTTAAAAATTCCCTTTTTAAACCCAATTTTTTATATCCCTTTAAATGGGCCCCACAAAATTTATTTTTAGTACGCAGAAAAAAAGCTGTGGGGGTTTATGTTTTTTTCTTTAAATTGGGAAAAAGTTAAAAAAAAAGGCCCGGGCCTTTTTAGTATTTTTTTATAGGTCTTTCTTGAAAACCCAAAGATGGCCCCTATTTCAAAAATTTACCCCCCCTGTGTTCGGGGGGGAAATGAATTTTTATTTTTGAGGGATGGTCCATAAAAATAAGGGACTTTTGGCCAATTTGGGCCCCCCCAAAACAGCCAGGTACATGGGGATGTTCCCTTTTTTCTACTCATTTGAAAAAAAAAGGTATAAAAAAAACACCATTTTGGGGGAAAAAAAAATCAGAAAGTTTTTTCCCACAGCATAAAAAGGAAATTTTTGTGGTTTTTGGGTTTTTCTCGGTCCAACCTTTTATTTTTTTTTTAAGATAAATTTAAAAACCCCCCAAAAGGGGGACAGATGGGGCCCTTTTTTGGGGTTTCCCTTTTTCTATTTCACCACCAAAAAAAACCGGGGTCCCACCCTTTTGGGGCATTCCAAAAAAACCTTTTTAAAAAATTTGCCCACCCAATAAAAGGCCCCCCCCTTTAAAATTAAAGGGGGCCAGCCTTTACAGGGGCCCCATCTTTAAAACCATTTTTGGCCGAAAAATTTGCCCTTTTAAAAAAACCAGTCCCCAAGCCATAATAGACCCCCCAGCCAAAATTGGCCCCACCTAAAGTCCCTCTAAAACATTTTTCCCAAACCTTTTACATTTGGCCCCATCATAACAGGGGCCAAACCCCTAAAAAAAACCCAAACCAACATGCCGGGGCCAAAAAAAAAAAACATTCCCCCAAGTTTTTTTTACAGGGGGCCCAAATAAATAACATTTTGGCCACCCAAAAAATAGGACCAGCCTTTAATTTCCCCACCCAAAAAACCATTTTCCCCCGGGGAACAAAAAAAAGGGCCACCCCTTTTTACATCCCCCACCAAAAAACGGGGCCGGGGAACCTTTAAAGGGGCCAAAGTTTTTTAAGTCCCAAACCAAAAAACATTTCCCCACCCCTTTTTACAGTGCCATTTTTAACATGCCGGGACATAAAAAGGGGCCCGGGCCATACGGGCCCCCCCCAAAAAACATTTTTCCGGGGCCATAAAAAAAAAGGCCACCAAAAAAGGGGCCCTCCTTTAAAAAAAAAATTTTTCCCTTCCTTTCCAAAAAAAAAACATTTTTTGGGCCCCAAACCTTTTCCCCTTTTTTTCCCCCACCATAACCAGTCCCCGCCAATAAAATGCCCCCAAAAAAAGGGGCCACCCAAACCCAGTGCCACAAAAAATAAGGGGCCCGGGACTTTTAAATTAAGGGGGGCCACCCTTTTTTAAACAGTGAAACCCCATTAACATTTCCCCAGCCATAAAGACCCCACCTTAAATTTCCCCCCTCCATAAAAGTGCCCTTTTACAGTGCCCCCCATAAATTTCCCAAGACTTTAAATAAGCACGCATTACCCCTTGTACATCCCTATTGGTCCCCTCCATTACCCCCTGTACCTCCCTATTGGTCCCCGCCATTACCTCCTGTACCTCCCTATTGGTCTCCTCCATTACCTCCTGTACCTCCCTATTGGTCTCCTCCATTACCCCCTATACCTCCCTATTGGTTTCCTCCATTACCCCCTGTACCTCCCTACTAGTCCGCTCCATTAACCCCAGTGCCTTCCTACTAGTCCCCTCCATTACCTCCTGTACCTCCCTACTAGTCCCCTCCATTACTCCTGTACCTCCCTATTGGTCCCCTCCATTATCCCTGTACCTCTCAACTAGTCCCCTCCATTACCCCCTGTAGCTCCCTATTGGTCTCCTCCATTCCCCCTGTACCTCCCTACTGGTCCCCTCCATTCCCCCTGTACCTCCCTACTGGTCCCCTCCATTACCCCCTGTACCTCCCTACTAGTCCCCTCCATTACCCCTGTACCTCCCTACTGGTCCCCTCCATTACCCCCTGTACCTCCCTACTGGTCCCCTCCATTACCCCCTGTACCTCCCTACTGGTCCTCTCCATTACCCCTGTACCCTCCTATTGGTCTCCTCCATTACCCCCTGTACCTCCCTATTGGTCTCCTCCATTACCTCCTGTACCTCCCTATTGGTCTCCTCCATTACCTCCTGTACCTCCCTACTAGTCCCCTCCATTACCCCTAGTGCCTTCCTACTAGTCCCCTCCATTACCCCCTGTACCTCCCTACTGGTCCCCTCCATTACCCCCAGTACCTCCCTACTGGTCCCCTTCATTACCCCCAGTACCTCCCTACTGGTCCTCTCCATTTTCCCCCAGTACCTCCCTACTGGTCCCGGCCATTACCCCTGTACCTTCCTATTGGTCTCCTCCATTACCCCCTGTACCTCCCTATTGGTCTCCTCCATTACCCCTGTACCTCCCTCTTGGTCTCCTCCATTACCTCTTGTACCTCCCTATTGGTCCCCGCCCTTACCCCTATACCTTCCTATTGGTCTCCTCCATTACCCCCTGTACCCCCTATTGGTCCCCTCCATTACCCCCTGTACCTCCCTATTGGTCTCCTCCATTACCCCCTGTACCTCCCTATTGGTCCCCGCCATTACCCCCTGTACCTCCCTATTGGTCCCCGCCATTACCCCTGTACCTCCCTATTGGTCCCCGCCATTACCCCTGTACCTCCCTATTGGTCCCCGCCATTACCCCCTGTATCTCCCTATTGGTCCCCTCCATTACCCCCTGTACCTCCCTATTGGTCCCCTCCATTACCCCTGTACCTCCCTATTGGTCCCCGCCATTACTCTTTTACCCTGTACTACCCCCTCCCTTACCCCCCTGTACCTCCCTATTGGTCCCCTCCATTCCCCCTTC